>JAAEAF010009266.1:0-38546 GCA_011037195.1 Triatoma infestans
ACCGCGACCATTTTAGTTTGATCTATTGTACCCCTCCCCTCTGGTGCCCAAGATAAGCTAGCTCATCTATAGCAGCCTCTCCAGGTTAAGTTCCCTAAGGAATCCCAAAATCCTGGAAGGTCCTAGGGTGGGTATTTCCTCCTCCCCTATCTGGTAACAACCCAGATTACTGAATCTTCTTTGAATGACGGCATCACAGTCCGTGAGGAGATGTATCGGAGTTTCCTCCATTTCTCCACAGAATCTGCATGTGCCATCATCTTCTAGGCCAAGCTTCCTCAGGTGCCCCCTGAGTCTGCAATGCCCCGTAAGGAATCCCGTAAGAATACGGATCCTATTCTTGCTCAGACTGATGAAGGCTTTCGACCTTTCCTGGTTATAATCGCCCAGACAGACCTTGGCCTGCCTCAGTCCCGGGATGGTGTTCCAGAGACGAGCTCTTTTGACCACCTCCTCCTTCTTAATTTCTTCTAGAAATACTTGGTCACTGACTCCACAAAAGGGCTCAGGCCCAATAAGCGGAGATACAGCGCCTTCTTTTGCCAGGGTGTCGGCTACCTCATTACCCTCCACGCCGACATGTCCCGGCACCCAATGTAGGGTAACCTTATTACTCCTGCCTAGGTCATTAAGCTTGCCTAGGCATTCCCATACCATTTTAGAACTGATTACATAAGAGCTCAATGCTTTAATGGCCTCCTGACAGTCGGATAGGATAACTATCTCCTTATTCGATATCCTCGATCAAGATTCAACTGAACGCACCTTCCAATGGCGTAGATTTCCGCCTGGAAGATGCTAGGAAACCTACCCATGGGTTCTGAGTGTTTGGTTCTAGGCCCAAACACTCCTGCCCCGGTTCCTTCGAGGGTCTTGGACCCATCTGTATACCGCTTAGTGGCATGCTTGCTAATACTATCCAGGGCGGATCCTTCGTTCCACTCCCTTTTCGTACTTAGCCTCGTAGAAAAATTCCTAACGAAGCTATATTTCATAGTCATACTATACTATCTCTAGGAAAGTTCCAGGGGAGGGAGCCAACAGAAGGAAGCGTTCGGTTCAGCCCATGTCCCCCCACGCCCGCCCAAGAGATTCTGAGGAAGGCTCCCTTCGCCACCCTTTCCACCCTAGGTGGAGGCGGTGTGAGATTGAGAATAACCTCAATCCCGGCTTGGGGACACGTCCTCATTGCTCCCGTCGTGCATAAGCACGCAAGGCGCTGTACTTTGTCAAGAGTCTTCTTGACCTTTTCAAGCTTTGTTCTGCTATACCACTCTACTGCGCCATAGGTGATAATGGGTCTCACCTCATGGTGTACATCCAAATAAGAATGCGAGGAAGCATCCCCAGGACTTGCCCGCCACCCTCCTACACACCATGAGAGCGCGAGTAGCCTTACTGGCAGTTAATTCAACATGCCTATTCCATTGGAGCTTACTATCCAGAGTTACTCCAAGATACCTAACTTCCTTCTTCCACTCTAAGTCAACTCCAGCTAACTGGATGCTTTTCAGATGTGGAAGAGTCCTGCGCCTTGTGAAAGGGACTACCTAACGTTTTCGTTGGGTTAATTTCTAACCCCACAGAAAGGCACTATCTGTTAGTGATGTCTAGACCGCTTAGTAATATTTCACATAGGATTTCTTCGAACTTACCTCTAGCAATTATGACAATAGCGTCGGCATACCCCTGACAGGAGATGTCGAGTTCCGCCAATTTGCAGAGGAGTTCGTCTACTACCAGACTCCATATTAGGGTTGACAGAACCCCCCCTTCGGGACAGCCTCTAATCGTACTGACTCTAATGGTTTGTTGTCCCACCATCGTCTCCACTTTTCTTGTGGACAACATCTCATTCACCCACCTCGCCATGGTGCCGTCTACCCCCCTTTTAATTAGGGCCCTACTCACGGCCTCATGGGAAGTGTTGTCAAAAGCGCCCTCTATGTCCAGAAAGACGCAAATGTCCGTTTCCTTGAATCTAGAGATTCCTGGATGGCACTCGTCAGCTCATACAGAGCGGTGTCCGTTGAACTTCCCGCTGGGTATGCATGCTGTCGCGGGTTCAAAGGCATCCTCTCCAGAATCTCTGTTCTTATATAATTATCCAAAGCCTTTTCCATTGCCTTAAGAAGAAAAGGCGTAAGGCGGATAGGCCTGAATGATTTAGGCAGGGTGGAGCCCCTATTCCCGGTTTTCGGGATGAACACCACACTTGCCCTCCTCCATGGCCTTGGTATATACCCGAGTGCCAGACTACTTCTAGTTACCCGAACCAGGTGTGGGAGGATCTCCGCCATGCCCCTCTGCAAAAGGGCAGGAAAGACCCCATCCACCCTCGGTGACTTATAGGGCAGAAAAGAGTTAATTGCCCTTTCTAGCCTCGAAGACGTGCAAATGGTTTTGGCCACTTCCCAATCCACCCTGTCGGGCCTGCCCGGTTTCGTTGCTTCCAATACATCCTCCCACGGTAAACTCCCGGGAAGTGAGTATCTAGCAGGAATTGGGCTCTCTGCTCTCCATCCTGCGTATAACTGCCATCAGTTTCCTGAGTGACATATGAGCTCCTATGCCATGCTTAGCCATTGCTTTATGCAATCTGGCCGCCCCGGCAGGGAGTTAATGTCCCCGCAAAAATTTCTGAAGCTTCTCCTCTTTGCTTTCCTTATTTCTTTTTTGAAGGTAGTCAGCTCCACGGTGTAGCTTTGCC
Organism: Triatoma infestans; assembly: GCA_011037195.1. Lineage (NCBI taxonomy): Eukaryota > Metazoa > Arthropoda > Insecta > Hemiptera > Reduviidae > Triatoma > Triatoma infestans. The sequence goes on from JAAEAF010009266.1 coordinate 2,711, forward strand.
AGTCTCCCGTGCGTCTTGCCCTGTTATAAAGTTTCTGTTAAGGCCACATATAAAAATAGTAAATAATAATACTAAACTTAAAAATTAAAAATTCTCTAAAATTTAAACTTTGTACTGTAAAATGTAAACTACGAACAACAGTCAGTAGTCGCTTAGAGCTTGCCTAAGCACACTCACACGCATAAACCGCTGTTATCAAGTCAAGTTATTCGATTCAATTTCTTCACTTCAATCAGTTATTTCCTTTTATTTTTTTCCACATTGGAGTACGCAACAGCATTCTTCGCTTCATGCAGATGCTTTTCACATCAAGAAGAAAACTGAACAGGTGACAAAAGAAAACCATCAAAAAAAAGTAAGTGCACTTACATTTTACAAAGAAAAACGTACGAGTATTATTTTGCGCATGCACAACTCTACCAATAGATGACAGGCCACTCATCGCTTCAATAACTAGCAAAAGTATAACTTCATCGTAGCATAACTTGCTAGCACAGTGGTAGCGTGAGCGATTACCATTGATATAAGTATCAGCGCAGGTTCAAGACCCACCGTTGTTAGAGTTTTTTTTACCTTTTATAAATTCACGCCGCTAATTTATAATACATTGCATTATCTTGTAAACATACAATTTTACATTTAAAATTATAATTAATAATTTAATTCATTTCAAATTTTCAACGTATTCCGTTTATTCTTGTTAAAAATCTTTTTTTTTTTTTTTAATTCATTTATTAAGTTAACTTTTAGTTTTGCTAGAATATAAAATATTTATTATAAACAAAACGATTAATTTAATTATTGTTCTATAGAACGTTACTATTTATTGTAATATTTTCAGAACAAGTGGCCACTTTCCTTTGCTTCATTTAAATTCATTCACTTTATATTATGTAGAAATATTATTTATTTTTTCTCATTATTTATTTTATTGTTATTCCAAGAAATAAATTTTAATTTTGTTTTTCAACAGTAAACGATTTTCTTCTTATTTTATAAACATTCATCAATCTCTTTCTAGCTTTGAAAGTTGGTTATTGCAGTTCTAGCTGTCCCTCTCACCTTACTTCATGTACATTTAATGGAAATACAAGAAGTTTGCGGCGAAATAAGAAAGCCCTATACGGACCTCTATCCGCCGTACAACAGCTTCCACACCCGAGACCTCAGCCTTGCCAACTCCTTGCTCCATCAAGGGCGATCCCTACTACAATGTAATCTGCTAGAGGGGCAGCTATCCTCAAAGGCACCTATAATTGCCCCATTAACCTCGTCCAAATAATGCTCCAGCTCCAGCCGGCACTGTGGAGCCCTCACACCGCCTATACGGGCGAGAGCGCAACTTAAATTGGTTTTAAATTCATCCCAATTTGTTCGTCTGGGGTTCCTCCAATCAGTCTCCCCGTTACTGAGCCCCTCTAGATCAAACATAATAAACCTATGGTCTGAAAAGGAGGGCTCGTTCGAGACCTTCCAGTTCCGAACGGATTGCCCGATACTCTGACTTCCTATCGTAAGGTCAAGAACTTCCCTCCTAACTCTAGTCACAAAGGTGGGCGATTGGGATTTTGTTACAAAACTCGGCGGATCTAGATCAAACATAATAACCCCCACATTGAAAATATCTAGATTAGATTGAAGGATAAATTCTAAGAGGTACTCACCTCTCCTGTTGTCATTCCTGCTGCCCCATACTCTGTTGTGGGCGTTAGCATCACATCCGATGAAGAGTGGCAGCTTCCGTTCTTGACAGTACGCCACCAACTCCTGCACCTCCGCTGGCGGTACATCAGCCCTGTCCCCAGCGAAGTAGCTGGATGCTACTACAACGGCGCGGTGATTGCCTCCATATCTCAGGTGGGCCAGGAAGGCACTAAGTCCCGCGTCGTAAATTCTGAAAGACAAGTATAATTAATAATATTCCTGATCAGGATGCGGCCCTAGGTTTATCACTTTTTGCATTCCAAATTACCTTGCCATTCTTACCTGACAGCCCGCAGATCTGTCCCCCGACTGTCCAGGGTTCTTGAATCAGCACCAGTCCTAGTAGCCGCTTAGTGAACAACCTTGCTATGGTGGCAGATGCCCCCTTGTTATGGTGTAAGTTCATCTGGGCTACCCCAGTGCTAGGTCCCAAGCAGTGACTGTTCATGGAGGGGTGAGGGGAGAAAGGGAGAAACCCCCTCTTTTTCCAGGAGAATCTGCTCCTCCTCCTACTCCTCCTCTTTCGAAAGGCTCACCCTGAGAGTAGCTGGAGAATTCTTGAGTCGACTGTGCCAGAGCCCCGCATGACATAGCAAGGCCATTTATTACTCCCTGATTTGGTCCGTTTCAGAGAGGCGCCGTTATAATATAGCTTATATTATCCCCCAGCTGCAAACCTCCATGGGCATGGTACGCGTAACACCCTTTTTTGGGAGGAGGTGCATCTCCGAGGCTTCCCCCAGGGCCACCGCCTCGGCTATTCCGTCGGGGACTTTTATCGACATCCAGGTCTATATCCGCCGAGTTTTGTAACAAACAGGGTCACCTCGAGAAGGGTGCAGTAATACTAAATGCCTCCCTCGGACGGTCCTGATGAATAAGAGGTGAGGCCTGCTATTCACCCTGGGGTATCCTCATTAAACTGGAGTAACCCCTTGACCCCCAGACACACTGTTAAACATTGCTGGCAATCTGAGGATGTAACCGGGATTCCGACTTCGATAACTAAAGAAACAGGGAAATAAATTATAGTTCATGCTGGGGGGTGAGTCAGGTTTTATAGTTAATGCCCTATTAATTTATCAGACCAATTTAAAAACTGAAAATTACCAAGACGATATAAATTTGGTACTTTTGCAGTCTCCTTCAGCTACTGTTGTTGCTAAAATGGGCCAGTGTTAACCACCTTTTTTATAGTTATAGATAATCTTCTGGACTAATAGTTAGTGTTGTAGTCTGCTCCATTTACAATTTTATTAGGAGTAAAGGAAAAAATCTGGTATGATATATTCACTCGAATTTCACTTACTGCAGTTTACTGAATTGGGAAATTTTGCCACTTATATTCCTTACTATTACTAAAACTCGTTTATAGAGAATAATATAAAAAATTTGAAAATGCTGCTCAGCAAATTCGCAATTCCTGAGAACCAATTTGCTTTAATTTCCGAATTTTGATACCATATTACATTTTATTTATATTATATAGATGATAGAATAATATATAAACTGAAATCGCACTTTAGTGAAAAGCATAACACCCTCATCGATCAAAAAGTCTCCACAAATGTTTTTCTGGAGAAATATTTCATATAAAAACCGAATTTGACATTAGCTCTGTAAAATGTAAACTGAACCTAATGTAAAGTAACGATTTTGTTTGGTAAAATAACATAGATATTATTGAAATTTTCAACTGAATATATTTTATAGGAATTGTAATTTATGGATTTCAAGGTAAGTTTTCTTAAATGTTTGATAAAACCGAAATAAAAGCCTAAACGTTTGTCCATGCATTGCGCCAGTAGCCTAAAAAAAAGCTCAGATCTCAGCAGTGAAAGAAAGTTTTTTTTAATGTTGCACACTCTTAGAACGATCTGACACACAAATTTAAAAAGTGAAACATTAAGTTTTGAGGGAGGCGAATAGCTAAGTGGTTAGCGTATTGAACTCCAACGTTAAGGTCCCTGGTTCGGACCAGCGAGCTGCTTAAGATTTTTTGCCGAGGAGTTTCTACAGCTCAACGGCCAGTGATTGACAGTTTTTCTGCAACAAAAGAGCACGGTCCAGAGGCTGGCAGTGCGCTGAGAAGGCTCCAAGCGCCAATTACCATAGATGTTGACCCGCCTTAAATTTGAAAAATAAATATTCGGTTTTGCTTATTATTGTTGAAATAATTCTTAATGAAACATGAACATTCACATAAATGAATCAAAAATAAATAACATTCAAGTTCTACTACTAATGTAAAACATATTTCAATTTACTAAATCACATAATTTGTAAATAAATAACAAACCAAGTGTTCGGTATTTATCCAAATTCAAATTTGCCGCCGTTAAAATATTATAACTTATAACTATTTAGGCTGTGTCCTAATTGTAGAGAGGGGGTAGTCCCTTTAAAATTGCCCTCTCAGGTCAGTCACTCGTTAAAACTCACACAAGTAAGGTGCCCGTGTAAATGTCTACTCAATTCCGTGAAAACCCATGAATTGCCACATCTGGTTTTCCTCGGGGTTAGTGTTAATAAGTCACTGAATAATACTCAGACAAGTAAGGTGTATGTGTGTAATACGTAATTTGCCTTTGCCTATGCAATTTAGACCACCGCGCTCTCCTTCCGTGAAAAATTATGTGTTATCACTTCTGGTTTTCCTAGGGGAATTAGTGTTAATAAGTGAGTCACTATTTTACACTCGTACGAGCAATATATATGCAGTAGACAGCACCTTCTACTTATGCAGTTTAAACTACTTCCGCTTTCCTTTTCGTGAAAACCCATGTGTTGCCACATCTGGTTTTCCTGGGGGTTAGTGTTAATAAATTGAATTCTATAAGTGTACAATATTTTCTGCATTTACCGTAAACAACAAAGGAACTTTCACATATGTAGGAGTCCTTGCAGAAAAAGAAGGGTGTAAGAACGTAAACGAAAACTCGCTGAGTTCTTCAATCTTGAAACTAAAGAAATTTTGGTTCACTTTCTTTAATTATTCTTCACTTATTTTTTTCAAAATAAGAATATATTAAATAAAAATAATAGAAATTTAATACAATTTGCACTAAGGAGTTTAAAACTATACAGTTTTGTTTAAAAAAATAATACCAAAATGTAGATGTTGAGCTGGTTTGTTTGTGTACAAGATAATACTATTAATTGTATTTATATCTGTTAATAATAAGTATCTCTTTTGCAAATTACCAATAAGAAGTCAAGGACATGCTTGTAATATCCTTTTAAATAATAAAGTGATACAAGAAATTATGTGGATGGAAGAATTAATAATATTCTATAAGCTAAACGTTTGAAAGGGGCTTAATAAAATATTAATGAACAATTGTGGTCAGACTAATTTTCTTCTCTAATATCTAAAGAACGTTCAGTCTTACATCAGCTAGCAGAAAGAAAGTGGTAGTTAGCAAGAACACAGTGAAGATGTGGGGTATTTTAAAGAGATTTGAAAACTTTATCCGAGTATGGGACAAAGATAACGATGACGTCGTGAACAAAACCATCTATAACGAGTATTTCTATTTTTTTAATTTATCTCTATTTTATCCTTCATTAAAATCATTGAAACATGCTATTGTCCATCTAGTACAATTTCTATTTTTTGCAACAATGTATACTATTCAGATGTTTGTTCTGTTTATGGCGGCAATAAAATCTGATGGTGACTTTATGCTGTCTATGCATTCCTTGCATATGTGTTTTTTACATATGTTAATGTTTTCAGTATTACTAGGAGCGAATTTACAACGTTCTAATGTATCGCGGTTTTATAAAATTATTGGCAACGGAGTTTACAGATACGAAAATGAAGCAATAAGCAATGAGGAAAATCAAATAAAATTGAAATATCTTAGAATTAAAAGAATAATGAAAATTATCTTTCCAATATTAACTATAATTTGTGGTTCAACTGGATGTATTATAGCACCAATAATGATTTTAATATATTCCCCGGCTGATAATAGAATATATAATGGGAAAGGTGTAAATTTACTGCTACCATTTGGTGGTTGGTATCCATTTGATACTAGTGAGAAGTTAACGTATTGGCTAGCATTTACTTTACAAGAGATTGGCTGCATTACTGCTTCAATGTCGCTGATATCGGCCGCTTTGGGTTATTTCACAAACATCATACATATTATTGCACAATATGAAATATTAATATTAAGCGTTAAAAATATAACAAAAAGAGCAATGGCTAACTACTTGAAAATTAAACCAAATCTGGAGAAAAAATACAGAACTAGACCGAATTTTGATGACATTGAATTCCAGAAAAAGATGGAATATTGTTTGAAACAAAATATACAACATTATCAACAAATTATCAGGTACTGGAATGGTTTTATTATCAGTTTGCTTGTTTTATTACATAATATATTATATTTTATAATAATTATAGATCTAAAAACATGTCTATTTAATTTCAGGGCCGTTAAATTATTGGAATCAGTATTGAAATTTCCAGGAATGGCCATTTTTCTTGCTGGCGCTTTCGTTATAGCATTGTCTGCAATTATATTGGTGACGGTAAGGCAATTAATTTTGTTTGCTATAGCTTTTAATATAGTTTGTAAAGTCGCCCACAAAGTATTGATTTATCCAGACTTCTAAATCTTCTTAGACTGCAGTCTAATGCCCTTTGGTCAGCCGACCAGTGACCATATCTAGTGTACGCATTGCTATTCCCTATTCACCTGACTTCTATTCTTTCTTTCTCGTTTTAATTTCGAGATCTAAGTTGTTTCGAGATTGGGAAATTGTAACTTTTATATAAATAATGCGATGTGAGTTGTATGTAATGTTGTAAATTGGATATTGAGGTTCGCTCATACAAATGAGCTGTTTTTAAATTTCTACCGACCGACCTTTCGGCAACTTTATTGCATTCTTCAGGGTCTGTACAAAGGTTTTAATAGAAATAAAAAAAAAAAAAAAAAATGGAAACAAAATGAAATATGAACGGAAAATTAAAATTTTCACTTTTTTTTTTTAAATAAACTAAATAAAAATTATTAAACTATGGTTGCAGAATATATCAATATTAAACTAAATCACAACTAATGAAACTTGGACAATATGTGGCATATATAAGAGTAAAGTCTGGAAATAACTTAGGAAATGTACTTAGAAAAATTTTCAGTTAGAACTACTTCCAAACTCTAGTTTAATCTGTGGCATACCATTCACCAAGTGTTACGGACATTGGATGGGTCAAGGTTTATAAAACGGCTAGGAGAGCGTATGGGAAAACCGTGTCTTAGTCTGTATGTTATTTTGGAAATTCCAGCAGATTGTTATAACTGAGGGATATTTTTTGGTGTCTGTTCTAAAATTGACAGATAATTTATTTTTTTAATATGAATCATTTCCAATATATTTTTTTTTTTTATTATTGTTGATGGAGAGAATTTTAGTGTAAATTCATGTTCACATTGCTTGCAATGTTTCGTTATTGCTGCAGCCATGTCAGTCGGTTTTATAGTTTTACGGTGGTATTTATGTTGGTACAGTCTATTTTTTAAATATTCAGATGTTTGTCCTATGTATGTAATTGGACATTGTAAATTTTGGAAAATTGGACATTGAATTATTTTGGAAATTCCAGCAGATTGTTATAACTGAGGGATATTTTTTGGTATTTATTTTAGAAATTATATCTGATAAAAAAACTTGCGGGTGTGGGAGTCTATTAGTCAAGAAAAGAGTATTTTTGGAGGACTCGATTTTTTGTGAGCAATGGAAAGGTTATATTTATTGAAGATTTTAGCTACTTTTTTCTGATAGACCTTGTATTTAATCCTAATTCCATAATGTTTATTCCAGTATTGTCAATTACTTTTCTCCAGTTCTCCAATTCCGGCCACGCAGTGGAATCAGTAAAATATTTTGTCTAGTTTGTGACACTTGCTGGGATTTATTTCTAATTATTCCTAACTTGGGGCCTTAAGTTTGTGCAGTGTGAGCTTTGTATACGGGTTTTTTAACTTTTTGGATACTCTTTTTCCTTGTTTCTAGGAAGTAGTTTATTAGGCATTTGTTCTGGTGGTAGTTTGTATTTATCTTGTATTAAGAATCTTTTGTTTTTCTCTATTGCTATATTGTTGTGAATTTCGTTCTGTAAAACAATTTGAGTTAATTTTTGTGATTTGTCAGATAATCGTCTAATGTAGTTTTGTATTGTATTGAATTTATTTTTGTCTCTGTCTGCATCGAACAGAAGTGTAAATTTTGTAGTTCTGTCAATTGAATTATTACATCCGCGAGCTGCAAAGTTTAGTTCGCCTTTTATTTAGTTTTTTCAAATTCGTTGTTTTGATTTAATAGTCTTTGTGTTATATTATTTTGGAGTAAAAAAGTTCTATAACGCCGTTTCTCTATTAGCTGTCTATGCATGTATGGGTATTTTCACTATCTGCTCAAAATGCTCAAAACTTATATTTACTTTTATTTGCCCTATCTGACAGTCCATGTAGTAAGTGGAATTGTCTGTGTAAGTTGTGTAAATTAAATTTAATGGCATTGTCCTCTATTTCGATTATTATATACCCATGTTCTGTATGTTTGCCTGTGGCTGTTGTAAATGTGAAATTTTCTTAGAATATTTTATATTTTGATTTATTGTCATGACTTGAGTTTTGCTAATTAGGTTGACTGAAAATCCTGTGACTTTAAGCAGGTAGTAATTTCTTAGTATCAGAAAGGGTAGTTATGAAACGCAGTTTGTACTTAAGATTTCTCCCGGACATGGAATGAAGTGTTCCCCCAGAAATTTGTTTTCCTCGGGTCTATCTACTTCATATGCCTGTTCTTCCGATGGATCAATGTCGTTATGAAATTGGTTTGAGTAGTTTTCGTCTATGCTAGATTCGTTATTCCGTGTTTGTACAGCTATATAATTTAGTGTTTGATTGTTGGGGAACAAAATATTTTGTTGTGTAAAATAATTATTATTTTCCTTGAATTGTTGTTTGAATAGGAAAGTTCCGTAGTTGTCTAGACTGAATAGAAATTAGTGTTGCTTTATTCGGTTGATATGTTTTCATTTGTTGTCCATTAGTTCGGGGACTTTATGTAACGATAGGTTTAAAAGCAATTGTTTGTTTGGGAAATTGTGATCCAGGGGATCGTGAAGGTGGTATATTCGGAAGCTGGTTTTACCTACCGTATGAGGTATTTTCTTACTAATATTGGGAGGGCGGGTGTTGGTGTTGTGGTTATGAGCAGGACTTGTAAATGGGAGGACCCCAGTTCGAGTCCAACGTGTAACTGCTAAATTTTATATTTGTTAACAAAATGTTAATAGTAAAGTAGGTGCTTCCGCTTCCGTCCACGACACCTAATTTGGTAGTTGGACGTTAAGCCCGCCTGAAAAAATAGGCATTACTTCACTCTAATTCTTTTTTTACTTTACTAATATTGGAAGTCATTAGTAAGTAGTTTCTCATTGGTAGTGTTTTGGGATCTTGGTATGATAACACATATCGTAATGGTCCTTTAGTGACGTCACCAATTTGTGCGTTACTGCTAGTTCCTGGATTTATAAATTTGGTTTTCTTTGATTCCTTCTAGTATGTTTACATTCGCACTGAATAAGCTCAATTTTTCTTTTGTTTCGTTAAGGCTTCGGATCACATTTCATTGGTGTTAGTTTCTAAGATGTTTAAAATTGAACGGGTTCTTTCTGTCACTGAAATTATTTACTAGGTGTAGTTTTAATTCTTTCCAAATTTTGAAACTATGTTACCTAAAGAATTGTTAGTTTTAAAAACTTCGACAGCGATTACGTTTTCAGTGTCCTACCGATTGCGCCAATTATATCAATGATAATAGAAACCACCTTTTTAAAAAAGATTTTATTTACTAGTACAATGTTCAATGTACAAATATTAAAATGGGAATCATCTCGCAAGAACAATCATTCTATTATATACAATCGGAATGATGGTTGAGCGTGGGATCATTTGTGGGCGATTTATTGCTGCGGCTATGTTCTATTGGGGATAACAGGCGGCAGCCAACCATTGTAACAAATATTTGAGACAATACTTGTGATGAAAACCGGCATCAAACAATTTCCATTGCTGCCTGTAATATTTTTTTAATGCAACTGTACTTCTCAAACATAGAGATGTTCAATTGGGCAGGACGACTGCACAGTAGAGGGAAAGTTGTTGGAGAACTGTTTAATATTAAACAACTAAATAGTTATTAATAAAATTTCGCATTTTCTAGAAAATTTGTCATTAAAAAATATTAATAATTATTTTTGTTAAAATATGAGGATATCTAAAAGAGGGGAGAACTAGGCACTTACAAATGTATTTATAGTGAAGTCTGAAGGAGTGTAGAAATGTAGGCATTAGTTGTGTCTCCAGGTACAATATGTAGTCGAGCGTATTAGGGGTAATTTAAATCACTTTTTAATGAAAAATTTAAGCCCCATTCAATCCCTCCGCTACATCATTAATGAGAAGAGAAAATAGAAGGGGGATAATATGCATCCCTGCTTAACGCCCATAATGGTTTCAAATTCCTCGGAAAGCCCTCCCTTGAACTTCACAGAGCAAAGAGTTCCATCGCACAGTTTTCTCAATATACGAACAATTCTGCTGGATAGCCTCAGCTCAGAGAGCTTATAAAAGAGAGCATAACGGTCCACCCGGTCAATCGCAGCGCGTAGATCCACAAATGTCTTTTTTGGCTCGTCTTAATTTGCACAATTCTCATCAAAACTAGCAATATTGTCAACTGTAGAATAGTTTTTGCGAAATCCCGCTTGGAACTCTCCAAACAGGCCCTCCTCATCCACCCAACGGCCGATTTTGTCCAACAAGAGCCCAGTAAATAATTTACTGATACTATTGGCAAAAGAGATACCTCTATAATTGCATGTTCCATGTTTTCTGTGTATAGGGAAAATTATAGATTTTACTGAACCCATTTTTTTTACTGCAATATTTGAGACAACATTGCTCGTGATGAAAACCGGTATCAAACAATTTCCACTGCTGCGCGTAATATTTTTTTAATGAAATTGTAATTCTAAAACTTAGAAGAGTTCCATCGGGCAGGAGGAGCGCATAACAGAAGGGAAGCTGGTGGGGAGCTGTTTAATATTAAACACAACTAATATTTATTAATAAAAATTCGAATTTTATAGAAAATTTGTCATCAAAAAATATTAATAATTATTAATGCCTTTTTACGATTACAATGCCTTGTGGTTATTAAACACAAGAATATTTCCATTATTTACAGGGAACCGCAAGTACACCTATTACTACGGTTACACTCTGTTTGGGAGTATCAGAAATAATACATTTTACTGCGGTATGTAAAACTGGGCAATTGGTAAAAGATCTGGTAAGTCCTTGTATACATATATATATTTATAAATTCTACCAGAGGCAGCACCAGAGCAAGCGCTCATCCCTGCCAAAATATTATATGAATATATATATATATATATACTGTGTGAAGAGGTACCTGTTTTATTCAATTAGAAATGAATAGCTGAATTGTAGAATCCATTTCAGAATGACCAATTGCATTTTGAATTGTACAACACACCCTGGTATAATTGTTCAAAGGATTTCAAACAATGTATGAATATTGCTCAAATTCGGACAGTGAAAGGTATGGAAATTAAAACACTATTTAATTTCGTAATCGATATGGACACATACAGTCAGGTGAGTAAGTTCTTATTACCATTGTATAAAGAATATAATAAGGTTTGCTATTCATTATAATATTATGAATATTAATTAATTAATATTGTCATTTAAATTTATATTTCAGTTATTGAACACCTCATATTCATATTTCAGCCTGCTCTTGGCTTTCAAATAGTTCTTAACATGGAAATTTGTTACAATATTCTTAAAAAAATATTGTTATTTTTTTTATAATACTTTTATTGATATTCACAAGTGTATGTATAATACAATAAGGCAAAATGATAAAAGAAAATAATAACATGTGCACATGTGAGGAGCATTAATGTCTCTTATTGCGTACTTAAGTAGTTTGATGCTGAAAAGTAAGTCTCGCGGCCACAAGCGTTTCAGTCTACTTGGATTACTAAAAAAAAATTTTTCCTATAATGTATTATAGCTAGGTAGTTTAGTACTGTCACCCGAAGGGCAAAGCGAAGTGAGGTCATACTCACGCTGGCTGACTTTTGCTTGTCAGATTATACGGTCATGTTATGAAGAAATTTGGTAGGATTGGTCAAGAAAGAAACATTCTTAATGCACCGTTTCGCCAAAGTGTCCCGTCATTATCAACGCTTTAATATATAGATTGTCCTGAAGATGTGGAGAAAGAATTTTCAAACATACATAGTTGTTACATCGCAGAAACATAGAAAAAGAAAATTAAAAGTTACTAGTTTCTTGTCTTAAATCATCCATAGAAAAACGTTGGCATAATTGAAAGTTTATTATTTGACCGATCCTCACCAAATTTCTTCATAACATAATTCATCAACGGTCAACAAATACTTTATATTATGCTGTCCTTTCTGTTGACGTATATCCACTCCTCTATAAAGAGTTACAATTAAGAACTCAACATTTTGATTAAATAACAAAACAAATTTATTGGGATTAAATAGTAATCTAGATCTTTTCTCAAACAATAATAATAATTTAATAAATAAACCCTATGGGCGCAACAGCCCATGAAGTGCCAAGGCTGCCGGGCGGCGATTTGAATAGGGCGGCCTTCGTTACCAAGGGCGCAACTAACTGTAGCTTTCCACTTTTTATCACGATGCTGGGTACGACACCGACTTTGCCCTCACGGGAATCGAACTCTGAATTCTCGCACGAAAGAAGAGTGCGCTAGCCACCAGACCAACGCGTGAGGACCTAACAATAATAGTGTTTTACAAATATGAATATGTCTCACACACACACACACACTCACACACACAATCCACTTGAGCAATGAAACATTTCTATAACTTTATTTAATACAAATAAGTGTATTTTATGACTTATTGTATTTATTAACAATACTTTGATTATTTTATTATTACCTATCGCAATTTTCGAAATCGAGTAGCCACTGGATATGCAAGATTGGAATTCCTCTGAGTTTGAAAAACTGGTTTCTGGAAATTATTTTAAACATTGTATTTACTTTAAATGCTAGCATGGTATCTGGTAATAAGGTTCAGAACTAAATCGGTCAATCGGAAGTAACACTGTACTATATTAATATTTTAGTTTTTAGCTATTTTCTCCAAAATGGGTTCAACGATTTTCTTCAAAGTTGGTGTGTACAACACATACAAAGATTATTAATGATTTATTACAACAAGTCGGTGATTTACTAGACTCAAAGTTTTATAATAATAATAATGTTTATTTAATAGAAAGGGTGTGCTAGTTAGACTGTGGAACAGTGCACATCGTGTGGTAGAAAATTGATATATTTGGATGGTTAAAAGAGTGATAATGTGCTGAAAATTTGTATAGACTAAGCTGATAGTGTCTTTGAAACTAGTGAAAAATTTTAACGAATTTTACCGAACAGTTTGTTCAAAATTGATTAAATTAATTTACAATTGGATTGCATTTTCAGGTATGTGATATGTGACGTATTGTGGAGTGGGGATGCTACGGTCTAGTTTTAAGTAAAAGACTACATACGTCACAGGGTACATCATAATAAAGCTTATGTTGACATCAGTCACATATTTATTGAACCCTTTGTTGTTTGAGCAACTGTTTTTGTGTAGAGAATCTTATACAGTTTTATAAGTAACAATAGAGAGGGATATAAAATAATAACACGCATAAAAATAGATTTTACTTTCAAATCTATATGAATTTAGTTGATACAAAAAAAATTATATAACTAATTAATGGAAGAGTTTAATTTACTTAATGCCTAGCATATTATTTGAAAATAATCTATCCATAAATTTGCTGAATTATTATAAAAAAAATAAAGTAGAATATAAACAAAAAATAAATAAAACAAAAACCAAAAATGTTGAAAAAAAATTTATTACAAGTCGGTGATTTACTAGACTCAAAACTTGACTCAAAATTTAAAAAACTTGCCAGTAAAGAGGACGTAAATAATTTAAAATACTATACTGAAAGATTACTAGAGGAAAATAAATCCCTGAAGCGTGTTCCCTGATTCCCTAAATTCTGAAGTGTTGATAAACTGCAAGAGGAAAACAAAAATTTAGAGCAAAGAATTGAATATTTGGAACACATTCACCGAAAAAATAACTTGTATTTATAGGATTAAACGAGTCAAATGAGACCGGAAGAAAGCTTATATCCCAATTCTGTCATGATAATTTGGGCGTTGAAATACTGCCCGATGAAATGGAAAGAGTAATAAAAATAAAAATCTCAAATAAAGAAACTTATCTACACAGGGTTACATTCTGTAATAATCAAATAGTCGGAAAAATTTTGGAAAATAGCAAAAAACTAAAGGGAACCCAAGTCTACATTAATAAGGACTATACATTTACCATAAGACGCAAACGAAGAATGCTCTTCCGCTGCAGACAGGAAATGCTCCAAAAAGATAATAATAAACAAATTTTTATAAGAAATGATACCCTGTTTGTTGACAATAAACGGTATTACTGGGAAGAGAAGGAAAAATGTTTGAAGTTGAAAGAAAAAACAGCCACATTGAAACAGGGTGATGCGGGGGATAGACTTGAACACACAAAAATAGAAGCATAGCAATTAGACGATGGTAAACAGCTAGACGAGAATTTAAGTTCAATGAAAAAAGAAAATTTAACGAAATTACTATTTACACGTATAATTGCAGAACAATAAAAGAAAATACTACATATTAAACAATTATTAGAAGAAGGGAGTTAGTTACCTGGATGACAGTAGCTAGAGATAGAAGAGAATAAGAAAGTTTGAAAACCGTGTATTCGACAGTGTGGCTATATCAGGACTAATTCAAGATATTAAAATAGATTAATATAAAGTAAATGGGTGATAATAAAATAAATGAGTGTAAAGAAATAATAAGTGAAATAAGCAAAAGTTATAAAAAATAAATAAAAAAAAGAACATATGAGAAATTTAAATGTATACATGAAATTTAATTCTAAATACGATTTGAGAATAAATAAGAGTAAAAATTAGTTTAATTAAAACAAAACATAAAAATGTATGTAATAACAGAGAAGAAAAAATTATTTAATTTTTCAAAAGAAAGGACTCAACTTTATAATTTATATTTTTTTACTTTATCGATGTAATTTGACACATATAAGTAGATTATTAACAGCACTCTAACCTTTAAAGGTGCCACGGCATAATGCCGATTTGTTTATATAATATAATTGTGTATAAAAAAAAGAAATGAACAATTTGTGAATTAAAACAATAAATGGCTATTATTATTATTATTAATTATTCAATAGAAAACACATTTACATCGCTTAAAAATTAAAAAAAAACAACAAAATGCATGGAGAGTACTCCCCGACTGGTGAGTAGCGTGTTTACAACTATTTCTGACAAAAACACAACAAAAGATTCAAACAATATAAAAAAAAAAATGAGAAAAATAAACATGTAGGTAAAATATTTTACAATGTTTTTCTCATTTACAAATTTTATATTAAACATTTATCCGGGAAAATTCATTTATGGAGACTTTTGGTCGAAGGGAGGGATTATGATTTCCTCTAGTATATCACATAGAATGGGGGCGAGAGGGGATGTGTTATGTTTTCCTTAAAATACTATTTCAGTTTATTATATCATCTACATAATATTAATTACAATGAAATGTGGTGTCAAAATTAGAGATTTATAGACATTGGTTCACCGAAAGTGCGAATTTATTGAGGAAGTTTTTCAATTTTCTGGGTTTATTTCTCTATAACCTGCTATTAGCATTAATAAAGTGATAAAAAATTGCCATTTTAATAAATTACGTTAAGTGAGAGTCGTATTAGTGATTCAAAACAGATTTTATTTCTTTACTTCTAATAAAATAGTAAATGGAGTAGTAGACTGCATCACTTATTTTTAGTGCAGAACATTATCTAAGGCTATCCAAAAGGTGGTTAACAATGGCCCATTTTAGAAAGAACTGCAAAAGTACGTGAATTCATATCGTCTTGGTAACAGTTTTTAAATTAGAGTGGTAAATTAATAGGATATTAGGTATAAAACCTGGATATCCCGAACATGAACTAATCTAATATTTTCAAAGAATGCTCTAACTTTGTTTTCTTGCATATACCCAAATACTTTGAAAATAATCTCTTTTGCCTGACTTTCCAGATGAGCCCATAGAAACTTCTTGAAGATACACCTATGACTTGATGCCATAAACATTAGTGTTCTTAATAAACTTAAAAAACTAAACACTGAACTAAAATAATAAAGATGATCAGATTTATTAACTAACAGTATTTAAATTAACATAAATAATTTAAAAAAAAATAAATAAAACACGAAAAAAAAGGAAAAATGTAAAAATGAACATTTGCAATCAAGGATACGTAAGCAATAACAGTTGTAACCATCAAATGAAAGGGCTAGCAAGGTAATGGACGGAGATTAGCATTACCTCAGAGGTGCCAGGATTAAGTTGCCAAGCTATAAGATAGAGAACAAAATAATATATTTAAGCAGAAGGTTGTCTTTACACTATACGTAGACTATATAGTATAGAGGGTATTGACATTGCTAGGCTTGTAATAAAAAATAAAAAAAAAGGAATATGAGGGGATTCTATGTGGTTAACGCAGGCTCCAGGGCGGAAAGTTTTCTTATACTTAAGGTATACTACAATAGCGTGTTTAAGCAAATCAGGCTAGGTCAGCAGATTTTCCTGCCTAGCAGGCTTATTCGCAATCGTTGAGGAGATAATTCCTCGCAATTTTGTCCCTTATTTGCCTGTTTGACGTAGTCTTCAATAAAAAAGAAGACTAAATGACTTTGGGATTTGATATGCTATCCACCCTATCTTAGGGAGGTCCGGTACCTATGACTTTTGCAATATTCTTGGAATAAATCAACATGCCAAATGCCTTAGAGGAGTCTATATAGGTCCACTATCAGCAACATCAGACAGTCCTGACAGTTAATTACTTGAAATCTTGCGTTTGTCCATCGTAGCCTAGATGGTTTTATAATCTGAGTTGCAAATGTGTCTTCATGAGTACCAACAAAGATTCCTCTGCTCATAACGAAACTCACCTTCTATTGCCATGATCATGTGTATTATGACCCAATACAGGATGACAACGAGATCCTCACCGAATTTCTGCCAAACATATTGCTTGGCTTTTCTTATCACCATATTTGATCAACATATTGCTTCTTCATATGCTTCCGAGTTCTGACTGATTTTGGCTTTATTAAATAGACTTCTCACGTCTCGCCTTCTCTCTCTAGGTGATTATTCCCCCAGATTATCAGCAACCTTTGTGTTCTTAGCTTTTCTGATCAGTTTTCCTGATAGGCTTTTTTAGAAGCAGGTACAAAAATTCCAAAACAGAATATTGCCATCTTCTTTTTTCATACAATCATATTGGCAGTTATCCAAAATTAGCTCAAGGACAATATAAAATTTAATACCGTATTCCAGTGCAGTACATTTGTTGGGAAAGTAACAATGCAGTTACTTTTTTTAAATAGTGTAAATATCTGGTAACAACTTAAGTAAATAATGAAAAATAACGTTAGTTAAAAACAAGTGAACTTTATGTTCTCTAAGGTGCCTGATGAAATTCGTTGATAAAACTAATAGAATATAAATCGTATACGCATGCGTGTATATGTTGCTAAATTGATGAAACTGTTTTTTCTAAATATAATCTTTTCTAACTAAACTGTTCTAAATAATTCTCATGCTACTAAAATATTCGTACATCCCACATTGGTGCACCATTAATGTATCTAAATCATTATTTATGCCTCTTTCACAGTGATTTTCACTAAGCTTAAGTTATATGTATACATTTATTTTTACTCTAATATTGTACTCGTTTGAAAATTATTGTATTTATGAACAAAAGTTATAGTTTTAGTGTGTTGTGAGTACAATACATTTTTATCCTTCCGGTTTGTAAACAATCACATTTCATCCAACTTTCAATTAGACAATATTTGAATATTTGGATAAAATCATCAAACTTTTTTGTTGTTGTTGTTGTTGTAGTTTATAGTTACACCAGCGTTTTCTACGCTACAAGTAACACTGATAGCACTGCACTTTACATAAACATGCACGCACTCGCGCACACGCATTGTCTGAGGAGAGAAGCTACCCAGCGATAGCACTCCCTATATGTTGAGCTAAATGCTCTCGTCGCTTGAAGAAAGGAAATCGCAAAGCCACTGGCGTTATTAGCGCCTGGGAGGATTACCGGGAATAGTGCGGGAGTACAGCTGGCAGACTCAAGAGTTAGAATTGGATTACAGGGATTGATGGAATTTTTCGTATCGGGTTTGGGCGACTTGATTGACGAAAGGAATGTCAAGGTCTCTATGGATGGTGAGATTGGAAACATAGAAAGGAGCATTAACGATGGCGCGAAGGGTTTTGGATTGAAGGGATTGTAGTCTTTGGAGATTGGAACGTTTTGTTGAACCCCACAGCTTAATGCCGTAAGTCCAGTTGGTTTTAACATTGAGGTATATATCAGTCTTTTATTCTCTAGGAGATCTATTATCCAGTAGTCGTTTTAATAATCAATAGCGTCTGTTGAGTTCAATTCTTTTCAGTCATGTGTGGTGGTTCCAGTTTAATATTTTTTCTGTGAACAACTCAAGTACTGGATGACATTACTGTGGGGGATTGGAATTAAATTGTAATAGTTTGTTGGAAGAGTGATGCGGCATAGGGTGAATGTAATAATTTGGGATTTATTTTCATTTAGTTTGATATTCCATTTTTTGAACAACTTTTCTAAGGAAAAGCCTCGAAGGGCTCTTGGTGCCCAAAACCCAAGCCCAAGCTCTTATTCCTCCCGAAAAAAATCTTCTTAAGTAAATCCCGTGAGCAATCTACCGATCTGACAACAGTATCATATAGGACATCCTTGACTAGCAACTCCCCCTGAAGTACCCGCCATTAAGCAATTTTGTGCAGAGAAGTTAAACAGAGGAGAAATTTAAGAAGCAGTATCTCCAGGCTAAAAGATTCATAGAAGATATTGTAGTGGGTTCAGATGTCTTGGAGAGGGTTATGATGCGATGAATAGTTGGAAGTTAGTTAAAGATTTTTAGAGAATTGTTACTCGAAATGTGAACTACTAATTTACGAAAATAGATATATATTTTAACAATAATTTAACGTTTGGAAAGATAAACTACAATTAATTTAATGTGATTTAAATGTAACTAGAATGCACAACTATAATGATTGATAAATAAACATATGTTTAAATACTTAGATAGGGACGCGCTCCGATCTATAAACTATGTCACTGGTAGAATCTTGATGATACGCTGATGAAATACTGAAGAATAATCCTCCCCTCTTCCTGTGGAGAGACGTTATATTGCCATCACTCATACATTGACAGTGTGTAATTACGGGTCACACTAAAACATCTCTTGCCGTGTGTTGACCCTAGGTCTTGAATAGGTCGGTGAACAAGTGTGGCAAGAGGTGATGGCAGTTATCAAAAGACTGTAGCCAGGTGGTCTTTTGAGTGTTTGTTTATTGGCGGTTATCAAAAGACTGTAGCCAGGTGGCCTTTTGAATGATTTGTTGACCCTTGTATATTGGCCAGGCGGCTTCTGTATACTGACCGTATAATGACCCTTTTGAAAGCAGTGTGTCCGGTCCTTGGCGGTCCCTTTGACCGTGCACTGACCGCGGCTCTTGACCTGAATAATAGCGACTGGCTGGCACCACTAGTTATAATTTTTATAATTAAAAATTATATATTTTCCTTCTTGTTATCACTCCTTCTTGTTATCACATTACATCATTCCCCTCTCGGTGAGAATGTTTTTCAGCATGAAAAAAATTGGTTGTGGGGGCGAGTGTCCGTCGCTTGAAGTTTCATCTTCCGGATCTTTCGTAATGTGATGATTTACGTCGTTGTTCGAGCGTGCCCTATTTTTTGAATTTAAGTTAGTTTGTGTGCATTTTAGTTATTAGTATTTCCATGTATGCTTTGAATTATTTTTACAACTTATGAATATTTATGCCGTGCTAAATTTGTTTCATAGTTTAAAATCACGGTTTGATATCAGTTTGACAATGAAAAAATTTAACAATGAGTAAATTTGATAATGAAGTTTTAACAATGAGAAAAGAAAAAAAAACTTTTACAATGAGACAATAATGATATTAATTATATATGTGTGATAAAAACATCATAAGGTTATCAATTTATGATGTTAGTTTGATTAAATAAATTTAAGTTAGAAAATGAAACTACAAATGCGAAAAGTGTAACATGTAAATGTTATAGAAAAAATTAGCATCGAAATGAAAATACTAATGCTAGAGGAAAGGTATATATATATGATATTGACCAATTAAAAAAATTAACACACAGATATTATGAAATTGAATAATTGAAAAAAGTTAATATACAAATATTATGATATGAATGATTACAAAAAGTTAATATACAAATATTATGATATTGAATAATTAAGAAAAATTAACATACAAATATTATGCTATGAATGATTGAAAAAAGTTAATATACAAATATTATGAAAATTTATTGAATAATTAGAAAAACGTTAAAATGTGCACGTTTATTTTACATATTTATTTACAAACTTGATCTAGTTTGGTGCAAGCTTAAGGAAAGGATTGTATCATTATAGTAATACAAAGGGGGTGGTAAGGTGAAAGATACAATGTGAGAAGGCTGTGTGAAGAAAAAGGAAGTTTGTCTGTAATTCCCTTATGGTGTTTTGTGTGTGTGTGTGTGTGTGTTAAATTAAAGAAAATTATTGGATGTATATCCCCTTTGGGACTTTGTGTATGTTTTGTTGAAGTTCGTTTTGGAGCGTCCAATTTGCTTGTCATGATCTCTTGACGTAATTCAGTACCTATTTTATTATTACTAGCATTTGTGCTATATATATTATTGGCTATATAGTGTAACAACCATCATCGTGGTTAGTATCGTCGAGTTTTAAATGTTTTAATTCATTTTATTTATTAATTTGTTTATTGATCAAGTACTTGATTTCGTTTTGTTTCGCTGTTTAGCATGCAATTTTTTAATTCGCGAGCTACGCGCACATGGGATAGGGAGGAAGCGCTTTTGGGAATTGGGTTGAGCTCTCTGCAGGGAAGGTTTTAAGTTTCCATCGTAGATGATGTAGTGTCCTGAAATTGATGATTAATTGACATGGAGTAGGCCTTAATTTATACTTAAGTTCTTATACTTAATTACTAATTAATATTCTTAAGATTAACTGGTTGAATCCTCTAAGTAACCTTAAAATACATACGTTTGTGTACACCTTTGCTTACATATATAAGTTTGATATACCCCTTATAAAACATACTCTAGATAATGAAGAGTGGTTAGCGCTCGTATGCTGTGACACGCGATGAATTGCTGAAGCTGTGCATCTGTAATATGTTAACTGGATTCTTCACATTAATTTATAAGTATAGTATAATATTGTGATTGCACCTGTTACAGAAAGAAGGAAAATGATTGTACAAGGTATTTTGTCGAAAATTGTGCTTAATAATTGATAATTTTTAATATATGTATAATCTATGCACCAGTATGTTGTGGTTGCGTGGTAATTACATATATTATAAAATGTGTGCCAGTGTTTCCGCTGGGCTAAGATTGTTGTTTTTGTTGTTTGTAAGGTGAATGATTGTGTGGGTTGGTAATCCTGGACTAAGCTTGTCAAACCTCTCCCAACATCGGATATGGTGTTTGTGTGAGTGCTTATGTTATGGTTTACGGCGGGCGCGTAAAACCATTGTATGAGTTTTTGTGTTTTGTGGTGTTTGTCTGATTTGGGCCCTTCTTATTTTGTTTAAATGGACTATTTTTTTCTCGTCTCCGAGGTCAAGGCGAACAGTCTGATTAGAGTAGACCTTATCTATCTTATAAGGTCCATTATACTTTTTAGAAAATTTGCCATCGGGCTTGAAAATTTTTAAATATACCAGGTCGTTGGTGTGAAATTGGTGTTTGGAAATGTTTCTGTTGTAGTATTTGGCCCTATTTAACTTCGCCTCTAGATTATTAGACTTCGCCGACGCGCGTACCTCTTTGATTTTATCGTGTAATGCACGAGTGTGTGCGTTAAAATTACCGAGGTCTCGTGTGGGTAGTCTAATATCCATGGGAACTTAAATTTGTTGCCAAATACTAGTTCGTGTGGGGCGTAACCAGTGGATATGTTTGGTATAGAGTTGTGTGCGGCCTTGATGAGTGGAATGTATTTGTGCCATTGTTTACGTGTGTAGTGTGAAATGGCAGTAGCTATTGTTTTGTGTATACGCTCTAATCGTCCGTTGGATTGTGGGTGATAAGGTGTGGTGTTAATTTTCCTGATTTTTAGTAGTGTACAGATCTGTAACATGATAGTGGATGTGAAGTTTGTACCTAAGTCAGTGAGTAAGTTGAAAATGTGGCTGGGTCCGCAATGCTGGATAACATCCATTATTTTATCCGTTGTAGGATGCATATTAGATTTATTCCTGACCGGTTTCGGATATTCATCCATCGTCAGAGCAAATTCACCAAGTTTGTGTAGAGAGTTCACTTCAACTAAATGTTTCTGTAGACTCACACTTGTTGATTGTATGTATGTGGGAAGGTTATAAGGTTATGTTACTAAATGTGTGTGTTTCATGATAAATGAAATTATTATAAATTGTGATTAGGCATTAAAAAATAGTGTGTAATAAATAGCATGTTTTGAAGAATACTTTATAACTAAATTTTAATACGGTTGTTAAGCATGCACAGTGTTTTATCAAGTCATTTTCATTTGGGGGGGGGTAAGTTATTTCAGGAGTAAACTGTATTAATAAGATTAGATAAATTTTAAGGAAAGGCAATTAAAGGATTAATTTTTAAAGAGAAAGGTACTGCAAAGTTTATGGACAATGAAAAGTTTGTACAAGTAAAAAATAAATGTGAAAAAGAAGAAGAAGCAGGGTTAATATAAGAGAACATGTAAGTAAATTGATATGTAAGAAGATGGTAGCAAACAGCAAATTGGAGATGATTTTAAATTAGTAATAAAGGAAATCAAATGAGTGCTTTATTATTTTTTCATGTTTATTTTAACTGATATTAATTTATATTTAAATTACATTAAGAATATGATGTGGTGGCATTTGTAAAGGTATTTTTAATAGGGCACGGTAGGCTATTTCAAATATATCATGCAAATAATCTGTGCTTTAATCGGGGAAAGAAGAAGAAAATTTAGTTCTACAGGTTAGAATTTAACAAACGGTGCATGCAGCATGCAATTTTTTTTTTTGTGAGCATATATATTTATATATACACATATACTTATATATATATATAGATATGTGTGTGTGTGTATGTGAATGTATATATGCATAGATGTCTTTTATACTAGTTTGGCGGTATGTTTGTAATACAGTTAGGTGTGAGGAATGACCTTAAAGAGTGTGTCTGAATTATAATTTATTTGGTCATTCATTATGTTTTTGTGGATAGTCTTGTGTTTGTATATTTCTATTTTTTCTAAAATGTCCATTCGTCTTCCTTTTGTGCCTTGGTGTAATAGGACCATTGTTTTTTCTATACTTTGTGGTTCGTGATTGTTCTTTAAAAGGTGGTTAGCATAAGTGGAGTCGGTTTTGTTGTATTTGTATGAGCGTACGTGCTCTTTAAACCTGTCTTTGAGGCGTCTTCCGGTCTGGCCTACGTACGTACAATTGCATTCGGGGCAAGAGAGCTTGTATATACCACTTTTGTCATACAGACTGGTTGTTTCTGTATGTGTGCATATTTTGTTTATAAGTTTATTGTTTGTCCCGAATGCTGTTCTAAAGCCTAGTTTTTTGAAAAAGTTTGTCAGTTTGTAAACCTCGTTTCCTGTGTATGTGAAAGTGGCGAATGTGTTGGGTGTTGTGGGATGTTCGTCTTGGTTGCGGGTTAGTCTGTTTTTTCTTAACAATTTCTTGACAACGCTAGCAGGGTATCCGTTTTTTGTGGCTATGGTGTATATGGTGTTGAGTTCTTGTTTGTAATTGGTCGCTGTAAGTGGTATAGTTTCTAGCCTGTTAGTTAGGTGTCTGAGGGCTGCTAGTTTGGGTTGATTGGGATGATGGGAACTGGAAGGTATTATGGTGTCGGTAGAAGTAGGTTTTCTGTAAATCCCGTAGTCTATTTTGTCATTATTTCTGGTAAGTTTATGTCTAGAAAGTTCCGTCGCCACGGAACGGATTATGGTGTCGGTAGAAGTAGGTTTTCTGTAAATCCCGTAGTCTATTTTGTTTATTTTGGTAAGTTTTTGTCTTTTTTTTAATGTATTTTTATTGTTAACATTATATGTGAATTCTTAAGCGTTTAAATATCTGGGATAAGTGGTAACGCAGATAATAACGTACATCAGGAGATAACTTAGCTATCAGAAGCAGATAGTTGCGAAAAAATGCTACTATGGACTCCTCAAATATATGAAAAGCCATTTATACCGCGATCTACAAAGCTGCTTCTCTACTTTAGTCCTGAGACATATGAGTCAGAAATATGGTCAATGACTAAAGCCATGGAGAAGTCCATAGCCATGACTATTAGTTTTCGAGAGAAAAGTACTCCGGAAAATATATGGACCGGTCAAGAGAACAATGAGTGGTGAATACGATACAACCACGAGCTGGCCAGTTTGTATTAATTGCCGGAGGTAGTAAAATAAATTCGTTTAGCAAGACTGCGATGGGTGGGTTTTACGAATGGATGAGACCTCACCCCCAAAAGATGCTCTTTAGCATAGAACCAGCTGATAAAAGGAAAGTAGAAAGAGCGATGTTGAGATGGTTGAATGGTGTAAGTGGCAACTCCAGATTTCTGGGTATTAGGAATTGGTGGGCGGTCACTTGGGATAGAGAAGTGTGGAGGGCGATTCTAGAGCCATGATCCAGTAATGGATTGTTAAGCTCAGGTTGATGATGATGATGTGTAATCCTTGTTAATCGTTTTTATTTTTATCACTTAAAAAGGAAATAAATTTATCGAAAAGTCGGATAATCTTAAAAAAAATTGCTCCTAATGGTCTACTGGAAGTATAATCGAACGGTCAAGAATCATACCTTAAGTAATAAGATTCAAACGACAGATTTGTATAATAAACTAGAATAGCACTTCACAGAAAATCCCTCCCATCGATTCATAAATAAATTTTCCCTCAGAAATATTTCGTATAAAATGTTTCGCTCGTTGTATGTGTTATAGTGGATTTACCAAGTGAGAAGAAAATCCTTGAAGCCATTCATGAGAAAACTGCAAAAAACAAAATCCATACAGTAAAGTATTACTTCCGGTTGACCGAATTTGTTCTAAATCTTACTGTCACTTATTTATGCTAGCACCTAAACTAAAAAAACATTCACCTTTTTGGTGATTGTTTGCGACATCTAAATTATTCAAACTTACCTGACCTTCGTGTTGATTAATTCTTACACCGATCACATCAGCAATCATTTCTATGTCAGGTAAAGCCACCTTTCCGCCGCTATCGTCCGACATAATTTAAATAAAAAGATTCACTTTGGCCTCAGGGCAGCATTGACTACTACCTCCACTTCTGATTATACCGTTTTAATTTATAATTCATAACTGTATTGACTATTGACAGAAAAATAATAAAACTAACATTTATTTTTAATAACTTGACAGTTTAAAATATTATTTAAGGTTTGGTGATTTTATCCAAATATTCAAATCTTGTCTAATTGAATCTTCCTTTGTACTAATTGAAATGTGATTGTTTATAAAGTGAAAGGATAAAAAAATACTTTACTTACAACACACTAAAAGTTTTTCTTATATTAATTGATTTAAATAAAATAATTTTCAAACGAGTGCAATATTAGAGTAAAAATAAATGTATATATATAACTTAATTTTAGTGAAAATCACTGTGAAAGAGGCATAAATGATGTAGATACATTGATGGCGCACCAATTCCACGCATGCCCAATGTGGCATATACGAATATTTTAGTAGTATGAAAATGACTTACAACAGATTAATTAGAAAAGGAAAAGTTAATATTTAGGAAAAACAGTTTCATCAATTTAACAACATACACACGCATGCGTATACGATTTATATTCCGTTAGTTTTATCAACGAATTTCATCAGGCACCTTAGAGAACATAAAGATCACTTGTTTTTTAACAGTGGTTATTCATTATTTACTTAAGTTGTTACCAGATATTTACACTATTTAAAAGAAAGTAACTGCACTAATACGTTCTCCTAAAAATTTAATGCACTGTAATACGAGTAGGTAGGATTGACCGGTTCTAAAACAGTTTTCTGCACAACATGGCGGCCGTCATCAAACTGGACGAGCACTTAGGCCACGCCCACTTTCCCCCATTCCACTCTCCCACTCACCAATCATCGAACCCAACAAACAGGCCACGCCCACTTCCATGCATCGATTTCGACAACTCCCTAAACCACTTACCCCCTTACTTAATTTATCATCCAAATCGACGACTCCATTCTCTTTGCACCCCCACCCATTAACCTATCTCTAATCTGATGACCCTATTTTCTCCATAACCTAACATCCAATCCAATGACTCCATTACGCCCTCACACACCACTTAACCTCCTCCACTTTTCTGCACAACATGGCTGCTGATCCCTTCTCCACCGCTCCCTCCCATCTCCTTTCCTGTAGGTAAAGAGTTATTAAAAATTAGTTTTTTTTTTTGGTGAGGTCAGCAAAAGCGATCT
This sequence comes from Triatoma infestans, assembly GCA_011037195.1. Classification (NCBI taxonomy): domain Eukaryota; kingdom Metazoa; phylum Arthropoda; class Insecta; order Hemiptera; family Reduviidae; genus Triatoma; species Triatoma infestans. The sequence goes on from JAAEAF010009266.1 coordinate 29,364, forward strand.
CACAACCTTCGTCATCCAAGTCCATCACTTCCACCACTTAGCTATAGTGGTAACTTGGGAATAGTAGTTTTCTTTGATCCTTATACCTCACCGACATACTTCTCCCTCATGTCTCTCACATTTTCTCTCTCTCTCTCTCATACGTCTCTCTCTCTTTCTTTCTATATATACATATATACAGAGAGACTTAAAGGGAGGCTCTGCTCCAGGTACCCCAGGACAGGGTTCATTAACATTTGCATCTGAATTTTTTCATTCGTACAAAAGTTTATTAACCTCTATGTGTGCAAAATGTTTGCAATATAATTCCTAATTATAATATATTTATTTATTTTTTTTAGACAGATACTTATGAAAGTTTTTTTTTTTTTTTGGCCAAACAAAAAAATAAAACTTAATCTATGGTTCCTTCTTATACACCATACTTATCTATTTTTATCGATCAAGTATATTGACATCCAATCCAGTACATTGATTTATGAGTCACTTACCTGTGTAAGGTTTTTGGTAAACAATTAAAAGTTAAATCTCCATTTTCCTTGTTTAAGATAAATCTATTTTTTTATCGATCAATTAATTTATAGAATCCAATATATCGTTTTCTTTTTGGTACAGCTTAAAGTCATTGGATCTGTTATCTAACGCAATGTACGATGAAATAGTTAATAATATGTTTTGTCGAACTAATTCTTTATGTAATTAAAGAAAGGAAAAAAACCAGTGTTTAACCAGAGATTTAATAACTGTTGCATCTCAATTTATGTACCAAATTCCGCATATTTAATCACTTTTCTAATCTAAAACGTACTCAATTTACACACATAATTCCGTCAATTCTTGCAAAGCAGAGATGTAAAGTTTTCGGTTAAAAATGTAGAAAGTGCCTATCTTACAAATTGACATGTAAGAAATAAAAGTAAGAATAGCGATCTATGCGTACATATTAAAACTAGTAATTTAAATGGAACTTATATGTTATGTATTTCTAAACAGTTCTCATTAGAGCAAAAGTAGTTTCTTTAGATATAGTTTGTGTAGTTTCTCAGTAATATCCTACATCTAGTGGAAAGCTGATCAAACAGCAATAATGTAATTGGCAAAAATATCTGTCGAATTAATTGTTTGTACAATTAAACAAATTATTTAGAAAAAGGAAAAGTAAAAGAAGCTTAGTATAACTAGTAGTCTTTTTATCTCAATTTACGTACAAAATTCCCCATATTTTTAAACACCTTTTTTAATCTAAAAAGTACTTAATTTACGTACTTAATTCCCCTAAAATAGTGGTAAGTTTCCAATTTAACTGGTAAATGAATTATTCTACATTTTTAAACATTTTTGTAATGTAATAAGCATTCAGTTTACATATATAATACCCTTCGAGAATTTATTAAATTAATGGGATTTATACCACACCTAAAAAGAAGTAACTTCCTGAGTGAATAACAGATTGATTTTTGCTCCTAGAGTTGTGGATATGCTAATGAGTAATGACGAATGATTAGACAATAGAGAATGTATTGTGTTAAATGTCTTGGGATTTTGGTCAGGTTAAAATGTAAAATTTTAGGTAAAATCACTGCACAAAGCAAAGTTTGATTGGGCTACAATTACATCTGTCGAATAACCAAGAAAAACACAGATATACAAAAGAATATAAACATATATTGCACTAAAACATTCTTAAGTTTGGCAATTATTGTGGATTGCAATAACAGTTTTGCTAGTAATTTCCAAGTTATTTCCTCAACCTTTCTAAACATGTAACAACTTCTTCTACTGTCTTACATTGTTAAACAGGCATAGTGGCTAAAAAGCATGTGATATTATGCACTAAAAACATGTTATTTTTTAATAGAAGAATATTAAGTTAAACCATTGTTCGCAAAGTATAGGGAAATAAGTTTCTAATCTGGGGAAATGATTGCATTACATCCAAATTCAAAATCTTCTTTTTGGAACTGCAGACATTTCTACCAGCACTATCAGTATGGGTTTAAAAAAAAAATCGTTAGAGCTGTTTTTAAAATTAAGTTATCCTATGGCAATTATTGTGGGCTGCAATAACAGTTTTCCTAGTAATTTCCAAGCTGAATCTGCTTTCCTCAACCTTTCTAAACACGTAACAACTTGTTCTACTGTCTTACATTGTTAAACAGGCATAGGATATTATGCACTAAAAAATATGTTACTTTTTAAACGAAGAATATTGGAACAAGTTAAACCAATTTTTGCAAAGTATAGGAAAATAGTTTCTAATCTGGGGAAATGATTGCGTTACATCCAAATTCAAAATCTTCTGTTTGTAGCTGTTTTCTAACGTCTAATAGTTAGAGCTGTTTAAAACAAAACAAAAAAAATACGCAAACATATAAGTGCCTGGTCCACAAACTTGTTGTAATTGGTACCAATTAGAAAGATAAATATTTTCTGTAGTCATTTGGAAGAAATTTATCAAAATATTCCCAAAAAAGGAAAATCATTCTTACTTCTGTTTAATGGTTTAACTTGTTTTTATTAGACGGAAATTATAACATAGAAGTATTTTGGCAGGGTCAGATCATTCCTAAACCATCCATATGCGCCCTTGCAAACACGCGCGCGCGAGCCGTATATGCTGTTAAGTGAAAGAAAAAAAAAATAAATGTTTCTCTATTTTTGCAATACAAAAGAAAAAAGAAGAAAGGAAATAATTACAACCATTAAAAGTAAAAATTGATCACCGTTTTCTCTATCATTTATCTCCCATAATACACAGATGGGTACGGTTCTATTATAAATAACACAAACATAATATTTTGTTTAATTACAAAATCCATCCCTTATACTACAATTTTATTTTTATTTTGTTAATAATATACATAATTTACTCACACAATACAAATCTTTCTTTTTATGTCTACTGGCAGTATGTTTTAACTTATCTAATGTAATTTATTTTATAGTCAAAATCTAAAGCTAAGTCTTGCATTTCTCTTACTAACCAGCAATTAGATATGTACAATGTCTCTATATTTTCCATCTGTAGTATATATCGGAGTTTATTTCTGTAAGTAACTAGTGTAGGACCTACCAGAAGTACACTAGTTCTGGTAATTCTCCTAGCCGGTTGCACTCATGAAAAAAAATAAGATACATATCATGAATATCATAAATAAACATCAAAATATCAAGCAATGTAGGCATTATGCTTTAGACCATTAATCTGCAAAAAAAAAGTACATAAATTATTAATATTAGGTATAATGAAAAATTTATACTAAATCAAGGTCAATGTCAAATATTTGATAAAATTCTTAATTCTGCATTGAATCGTCGTCGCTGGAACAGAAAAAAAAAATGTGTTAATTAAAGAGATCACTATTAAACATTGCATTACATAACAGATATATCAAACAAGTTTACGTGTTCATCTTGATTTCTGCAACATAAAATAAATTATAATATACATTTTTGTTCTTAAGTCTAACTAATTGATTACATGCATTTTTTATTATTATTTTTTTTTTTTTATTTTTTTGTTTTGTTTTATATATGGTAAATAAGTTTATTAATTTGTTGTGGTGGTTGGTTCCGCAGAGCTGGAAAGCATCAGAGACATTTTCCGTGGTAGCCTGCTTCATTTTGTGTGGAGTCAGTGTGAAACTAAGTCTCTGTACGAGTCTGTGTTGGCACCACTGTCTGAAAAACGCATCCTGAATATGCGAACGCCCGAACCGGTCGATGACCACAAAATGAAGCAGGCTACCACGGAAAATGTCTCTGAAGTTTATTAATTATATGGCAATTAATTATATGCTATTAATTAAATATATACATGTGGTGTAGTTTGTAGAGTTGAGAATAGGTTGAGAAGAGTGTCATGTAGAATGAGAATGACTTCTAGTGTTTTATGTTTTACGTCGGTCGCGAAGTACCATAGGATGTTTATTTTGGGATTGCGGCATTTTCCTTATACATGCCTTTTTAATTTTACTGAGGTGTACTACCTTTTTACCGTCTTGCATACGTAAGCGTACAGTATGGTTGGGGTATAATTTGTCTATTTTGTAAGGTCCAGAAAATTTACGACCAAATTTGCCCTGAGGTTTGAAAATTTTGAGGTAAACATTGTCGTTAACCTGAAATTGATGTTTAGATACATTCCGATTATAATATTTGGCTCTAGTAACTTTTGCCTTTTCATTATTTTCCTTAGCTGAAGCGCGTACCTCTTTAATTTTATTGTACAATGTCCTTGTGTGGATATTAAAATTATCGAGGTCACGGGATGGGAAGTTTACTAGCCAAGGAAATTTGAACTTACTCCCAAATATGAGTTCATGAGGAGAATAGCCTGTCGAGGTATTTGGGCTTGAATTGTGTGCAGCTTTTATAAGTGGTAGATATCTGTGCCACTGGTTTTGTGAGTAGTGGGAGATACTACGAGCTATCGTTTTATGGATACGTTCCAATTTGCCATTGGAAGCAGGGTGGTAGGGAGTAGTGTTAACTTTTCGAATTTTCAATAGGGTGCAGATCTGAAGTATTATAGTGGAAGTAAAATTGGTACCTAAATCTGATAGTAGGTAAATAACGGTAGATAGTGGGTAACGGATAACGGGTAAAAATTTCATTTACAAGTATCCGCGCAATATTCTCAGCCTTTTGATTTGTCATGGGAAACATCTCGAGAAAGCGAGAATACTGGCAGATAATGGTAAGGATGTATTTGTATTCCTCACCTGTGTCTGGATTAGTGGAACCTTCCAGGGAGCCTACTACATCTATAGACAAAGCCTGAAATACGTTCGTTGGCTCTTGAAAATCACCCAAGGGAGGTTTGTGAGGAGTATGCGACTTACTAGTAGCGCAACTAGACAGGAAATTTTCTACTTTTGACACCACATTCCATTGTAATTAATATTATGTAGATGGTATAATAAACTGAAATAGCATTTTAAGGAAAACATAACACATCCCCTCTCGCCCCCATTCTATATAATATACTAGAGGAAATCATAATCCTTCCCTTCGACCAAAAAGTCTCCATAAATGAATTTTCCCGGATAAGTGTTTCATATAAAAGTTATAAATGAGAAAAACATTGTAAAATGTATTACATGTTTATTTTTCTCATTTTTTTTATTTTATATTGTTTGAATCTTTTGTTGTGTTTTTGTCAGAAATAGTTGTAAACACGCAACTCACCAGTTGGAGTAATCTCCATGCATTTTGTGTTTTTACTTTCTCTTACTCCTAGTAAGAGAAGTATTGTAATCGTGTCAAATTTTCGATATCGAGTTTTCCACCGGAAATACAGAGTCTCAAAAATGGCTCTGGCGATTTTCTTCAAACTTGGTGTATCAACTATACATATTACGAGCTACAACTTGTATTTAAAACATTTCTCTGGGAAAATTCATTTAAGAGCACTTTCAGGGGAGGGGAGGGGTTATGTTTTCTCTAAAGTGCTATCGTAGTTGATTATACAATTCGATCATCCAAACGTAATTAATTAGAAATAAATTGGTGGCTGAAATTCCGAGTTTAAGAAAATTAGTAAACCGGAAGTGTGCTTTTACTTAACAGTTTTTTCAGTTTTCGACGAATTTCATTAAATTTGGTACACAAACTATAAAATTTGTCAACTATAATTTTGAAAACTGAGTAAGAGAAAGTTGTGTGAGTGTTTCACACCAAATTTTTTTTTTAATTTTTCAGGGATTTAAATGTGTTTTCTATTAAATAAACATTATTATTATCATTATTATTATTATAATAATAAAAGTTGTAGATCTTTGTATGTGTTGTACACACCAACTTTGAAAAAAATCGTTGAAGCCATTTTGAAGAAAATTGGAAAAACTAAAATATTAATACAGTACAGTGTTACTTCCGGTTGACCGAATTGGTTCTAAACCTTATTACCAGATACCATGCTAGCATTTAAAGTAAATATAAAGTTTAAACAAATTTCCAGAAACCAGTTTTTCAAACTCAGGGGACTTCCAATCTTGTATATCCAGTGACTACTCGATTTCGAAAATTGCGATGGGTAATAATAAATAACCAAAGTATTGTGAATAAATACAATAAATCATAAAATGCATTTATTTGCATTAAATAAAGATATAGAAATGTTTCATTGCTCAAGTGGATTGTGCGTGTGTGTGTGTGTGTGAGACATATTCATATTTGTAAGACACTATTATTGTTAGGTCCTCACGCGTTGGTCTGGTGGCTAGCGCACTCTTCTTTCGTGCGAGAATTCAGAGTTCGATTCCCGTGAGGGCAAAGTATGTGTCGGACCCAGCATGTGATAAAAAGTGGAAAGCTACAGTTAGTTGCGCCCTTGGTAACGAAGGCCGCCCTATTCAAATCGCCGCCCGGCAGCCTTGGCACTTCATGGGCTGTTGCGCCCATAGGGTTTATTTATTAAATTATTATTATTGTTTGAGAAAAGATCTAGATTACTATTTAATCCCAATAAATTTGTTTTGTTATTTAATCAAAATTTTGGGTTCTTAATTGTAACTCTTTACAGAGAGTGGTTTACATATGTCAACAGACAGGACAGCATAATATAAAGTATTTGTTGACCGTTGATGAATTATGTTATGAAGAAATTTGGTGAGGATCGGTCAAAAAATAAACTTTTAATTATGCCAACGTTTTTCTATGGATGATTTAAGACAAGAAACTAGTAACTTTTAATTTTCTTTTTTTTATGTTTCTGCGATGTAACAACTATGTATGTGAAAATTCTTTGAAAAGCGTTGAATGACAGAACACTCTGGCGAAACGGGGTCTTAAGAATGTTTCTTTCTTGACCAATCCGACCAAATTCCTTCATAACATGACCGTATAATCTGACCAGCAAAAGTCGGCCAGCGTGAGTATCACGTCGCTTCGCCCTTCGGGAGCCAGTACTAAATTGCCTAGCTATAATACATTATACGAAATTTTATTTTTTAATAATCCAAGTAGACTGAAACGCTTGTGGCCGCGAGACTTACTTTTCAGCATCAAACTGCGTAAGTACGCAATAAGAGACATCAATGCTCCTCACATGTGCACATATCATTATTTTCTTTTATCATTTTGCCTTATTGTATTATACATACAGTTGTGAATATCAATAAAAGTATAATAAAAAAAATAATTTTTTTTAAGAACATTGTAACAAATTTCCATGTTAAGAACTTTTGAAAGCCAAGAGCAGGCTGAAATATGAATATGATGTGTTCAATAACTGAAATAAAATATGAATGACAATATTAATTAATTAAGATTGATAATATTATAATGAATAGCAAACCTTATTATATTCTTTACAATAGTAATAAAAACTTACTCACCTGGCTGTATGTGTCCATATCGATTACGAAATTAAATAGTGTTCTCATTTCCATACCTTGCACTGCCCGAGTTTGAGTAATGTTAATATATCGTTTGAAATCCTTTGAACAATTATACCAGGGTGTGTTGTACAATTCAAAATGCAATTGGTCATTCTGAAATGGATTGTACAATTCAGCTTTTCATTTCTAATTGAATAAAACAGGTATCTCTTCACACAGTGTATATATATACTTATAGAAGTATAAGAGTAAAAACATCGTAATAGATGTTTCAGATGCCAAGGAATAGGCCATTTGGCTATGCATTGTCACAAAACACCTAAATGCGAGTATTGTGCTAAGAACGGCTCTGAAGAGTGTCCTCAGAAAAATATTGTCAACTCTGCAAAATGTGCGAATTATGGAGGTGCACACAGATCTTCGGACAATCAGTGCCCAGTTATTGCTGCTGCAGAGGCTAGGAAAAAGTATCGAATAAACCCAAGGCTTAAACCAGACCCACCTATCTTAGCGGATCACGCACAAATATCCTGCTCTCAACAGGAGAAATGCTACCAACCAAGAAGCGTTCCCTTCTTCAGTCTGGGGTGTCCACCCACGCAGGGAGCAACAGCAATCACCAGCAAATGAAGAAATATCTCTTTTTTCTTTGATTAACACCTTTAAAGACATGTTCAATTTTAGGAGTCTACTTACAAAAATTAAATTGCTTATTGTTCAAATTAAGACTGCCCCTGACCTTATTTCTAAGTTGGCACTTATTGCAGAGGCAATTTTCTCATTGTCAGAATGACAGCTTGTCGTTCGCACATATTTAGGCTTCTCCAATGGAATGCTAACTCACTTAAAGACAAAACTAATGAAGCAGTTCAGTTCTTATCGGACATGGATATAGATTGCTGTGCCCTGTCTGAGACCAAACTTGCCTCAACACATAGAGTAAAATTAAACGGTTACGTTCTATACAGAAGAGACCGCAACTCAAGGGGAGGTGGTGTGGCTATCGCTGTTAAACGTAACATCAAACACGCTCTGGTCTCATTGCCCAGTCTTACTTCATTCGAGGCAGTTGGTCTAGAAGTGTTTTTCGCCTCCATGTCTGTGCTCATTATCTCCTGTTATTGTAATCGTGTCCGATTTTCGATATTGAGTTTTTTTTTTACTGTAATATTTGAGACAACATTGCTCGTGATGAAACCGGTATCAAACAATTTCCACTGCTGCGCATAATATTTTTTTAATGAAATTGTATTTCTAAAACTTAGAAGAGTTCCATCGGGCAGGAGGAGCGCATAACAGAAGGGAAGCTGTTGGGGAGCTGTTTAATATTAAACACAACTAAATATTTATTAATAAAAATTCGATTTTTATTGAAAATTTGTCATCAAAAAATATTAATAATTATTAATGCCTTTTTACGATTACAATGCCTTGTGGTTATTAAACACAAGAATATTTCCGTTATTTACAGGGAAACGCAAATACCGCTATTACTACGGTTACACTTTGTTTGGCAGTGCCAGAAATAATACATTTTACTGCGGTATGTAAAACTGGGCAATTGGTAATAGATCTGGTAAGTCCTTGTATATATATATAAATTCTCACCACAGGCAGTACCGGAGCAAGCGCTCAGCCCTGCCAAAATATTATATATATATAAACTTATATATATATAAAATAAATATATATGTATATACACTGTGTGAAGAGATACCTGTTTTATTCAAATAGAAATGAAAAGCTGAATTGTACAATCCATTTCAGAATGACCAATTGCATTTTGAATTGTACAACACACCCTGGTATCTTTCTGAATATTAATAATTGCAATGATTAC
>JAAEAF010009267.1:0-28064 GCA_011037195.1 Triatoma infestans
TAGAGGAAGTAGAGAAAAAAAAAATGCTCCAGTGAGACCCGATAGGATGAAATAAAAGAGTGCTTGAGGGCTATGGCCTTCTGGAAGATTTAACAAAGGAAAGTGAGGCACGAAGCAAGGCTATCGAATTTATTAAGGTCAAGTTAACTGACATGAGAGTGGAACTTCTTAAAAAAAAAAAAAAAAAATTCTAGAATAATAATTATTTTGCAGAATATAATTGAACTATTTACCTGGATAAGATCTGGTCGGACATGGGGGTATCATACAATCATGGAATACTTTGTAGTCAAGAGTATAGGGCCACGATGGTGGACGATTTTCATAAACAGGCATTGAAGAATCGTAAGTGAAGTTCGAATCGTACAACATTTTAAACATTTTATTTCCTCCAATCTGAAAAATTACAAAATTAACCTATGCTTGTTCTAATACAATGCGTTTTCAATAATGTTATTAAAATTTGTGGGATCGAACCTCACGAATTTTAATAACACATACTCTAACAGCCGATAAACAAAAACATTAATTTTAAATTATATTACTGAGCAAGTCTTACAGCAAGGAATGGAGCTCTCATTCCTCTAACATCTTCCATTTTTACTCCTCCATAAGCTGCAATGATCTCTCTCTGTCCTGCAATTTCTCTTGTCCACTTCCTCTGCGTGAATTGCTCACCAAAACTATGTCTAATTACACACAGATTTTTTTTGTCATTAGCAATTATTTCCTAATTTCTCTGAATTAAAGAAAAATTAAACCAATTTTTACTTTCTCTTACTCCTAGTAAGAGAAAGTATTATAATCCGTGTCAATTTCGGATGTAGGAGTTTTTCCACCGGAAAAATCCGTTTGAGGTCTCCTGAATCCAAAAAAGTGGTTTTTAGCAACTGGTCCGTGTGTGCGTATGTCTGTAAACAGCATAGCTCAATATAAAATTTAGCAGTTATATGCAGTCTCGAACTGGGCATCTCCCACTTACAAGTCCAGGCTCATAACCACTAACCAACACTCGCCCCATTAATTTGATTTATGACATCATATCAAATCTCCCAACAAAACCTGAATTGTATATTAGAGGTAAACTGTACGTCACAATTACCCCCCCCCCCAATTCACTAAAATCAAGTTTTTCGAAAAAATGTTTGTAAGAAAAGCGACTGGTTATATATATGTAAACAGCATTACAAGTTTTAAAAAAGTTACTAAAACCATTTTCGAAAATCTAAAAAAAAAAAAATCAATAACCAATCTAAGAATAAACCTGTAAGAAAAACCTATAAAAGAATGTAACAAGGTTGTAGTTTATTTCGAGTCACTAGATTAATCCATAGATACTTTTACCTTAACTAAAAAAATTGGCGTTAATTCACTTTAGGTGTGGCAAGGTCTTTGTCAAAGACTCGACCTTTGAGTTTGTGTATATTTTTGTCAAATAAATTACCTATTCTTCAATTCGTTAATTAGTAAAACTTAAAAACTTTTAAACTTGAAGAATAAAACTGAAAATAGTAGGATGAAGTTAGCGAAATAAGAGTAAACAAAAAAAGATTTAAATAATTCAGATAAGTATCAAGGTTAACATTAAATTGAAAAGATTCTTTAATAAATACACTATAAATTGGAGTAAACAATATAGTTATCAAAAATGTATTATTTAGGAAAAACTTATGCAATGATTAACCATTGTAGTATAGTTAATCTATAATTAACCATATTTGGTTACCAATTTGATATTAACCAAATTTGGTAACAAATAAGTATACTGAATCTTTGATCGACCTGAGGTAAACACAAAATTAATATTTTTGGGCAATGTCAAAAAGGCTTAGTGGAATCGAAATTTAAATCTATTGTTTTACAATTATTGTAATAAACTCGACAGGCTAAAGCGGCCAAAATCTCTGGTGGTCTAACTGAAAACTAATGGTTTATGTAGGAACCAATAGATGGCGCTCAATGCCACTTTACTTTCTCTTACTCCTAGTGGGAGAAAGTATTATAATCGTGTCAAATTTTCGATATCGAGTTTTCACCGGAAATATCCGTTTTGAGGTCTCCTGAATCCAAAAAAGTGGTTTTTTGCAACTGGTCCGTGTGTGCGTATGTCTGTAAACAGCCATGGCTCAAAAACGAAAAACCGAAGAAAGTTGAAACTTGATATTCCGTTTAGGTATCACCATGGGATCTGGCAGCACGTTATCTGTCAAAATTTCTATCAACCGTTTTTTAACTATGTTACTAGTTTTTTTTTTTTTTTTACTTTTTCTCAAAAAAGGCTAAGTCGATTTTCTTGAAACTTGGTATATCAACTACACAAACAACGAGCTACAACTTTTATTTGAAACATTCTCCGGAAAAATTCATTTTAAGGGTACTTTTGGGGGAGGGGTGGGGTTACGGCTTCCTCTAAAGTGCTATTTCAGGTCATTAGACAATTCTGTCATCTAATTAATAATGTTAATATAGAATTAAATATGTTGTTGAAATTCCGAGTTTGAAAAAATCGGATAACCAGAAGTGCGTTTACTTTACCACTTTAGTAAATTAATGATTTTTTTGCGATCGTCTCAAAAATAGATTCGACGATTTTCTTGAAACTTCTTATATAAACTAAACATACTAAGATCAACCACTTTTATTAAAAACATTTCTCTGGGAAAATTCATTTAAGGGCACTTTTAGGGGTGGGGTGGGGTATGTTTTTCTCTAAAGTGCTATCATAGTTGATTATATAATTCTATCATCCAAAAACAAAATTAATTAGAAATAAATAGATGGCCAAAATTTCGAGTTTCAAGAAAATTAGTAAACCCGGAAGTGGGCTTTTACTCAACAGTTTTTTCAGTTGTCGACGAATTTCTTTAAATTTGGTACACAAACTATAAAATTTGTCAATTACAATTTTGAGAATTGGTGTAAGAGAAAGTTGTGTGAGTGTTTCACATCAGATTTTTTTTTTAATATGAAGGTTTTTGATACTTACGACACTGAATGTGATGCTATTTCATGTCCGCTGGAATAGAGATTTTGAACTTGACTATAATCTGTCCATTCATGAGATACATAAAATGTAGCAGAAATTGGACATCCATTTGGATTAGTACGTCCTTTTTCGAAAAGATCAGCATAAAGACCTTTATTTAAATCATTGACTGAATCGTCGAATGTCAACAGAACAATTTGTGGTGTTTCCTCGAGCCTAAGATCACCTAAATATTAAAGTAAGGTATATTACAATTTAATAAGAAGTTAATTGTTTTTTCCTAACAAAATATTTTTATTTATTTGAGAGTCGCTCAGATATACTGATTTCCTAGATCTTTATAACAGGATAACTAACGCCCAATATAGTCTGGCCATTTTATAAACTTATGAGCTTGAAATACTCTTAATTCATGTCTTTCAAAGAAATTTGCAAGTACTGAACATTATAAAAACAATCTAAGCTCGTGGCGATGGTCATAAAATTCTATAATGAAGTAGAAAAAAAGTATATCTTTTAAAAAGTATGTACTTACATAAAGCATGTACTTACATTTTTAAGACAATTACCTGCGATTAGGCAAGAACAATATTGAAAAAACATATTTTCACTTACTCTAAGTTGGAGGAAATATTGCAATCGTGTCAAATTTTTGGTATCACGTTTTTGACCGGAAAACACGTTTGAGGTCCGGAATACATTCTGACACTTTCTTGTGGCGCAAATGCAAAATATCAAGATTTACAGGCCAATGTGGAATAATTAATTTTTCAAGAAACATATGTAAGCTTTCTGAATTATTTCTTATAAGCATTTCAGAGTCAAAGTTAAACAAAGTAGTTAAAATACGGATGGTAATAAGAATGTATTCTACAAAGTGAGTACCTAAATGCCTATTTAATTTAATCTAGCCTAATCTAAATCCCAATGTGATATATCGTAACATTTCACCTCTCTTTGAATGCTGTACATCTTATACAGCATCCAAAAACCTGGCTGACTCTCAGTCTCTATAAAATTATAGCTAATATTCAAAATAACATGGCATAATTATATCCGTAATATAACCAAGAGAAATATATTTTATTTGGAGGAGTTCTAGTCATAATTAATCTCTCTTTCCTTAGACTTAATATCTGGATTCTCTACATTAACAGCAACTCGAAAATAAAGGCATTCAGTGACTCATTCGGTTTATCACTTTTCGATCTAATTCTTTTGATTTAATGAAAACGCAAGATTAGTATTCCAACAATACAGTAATTCTAAATGCCTCAAACGTAATTTATATCCAATTAAAGCAACCATTATCGATGTGCCTCAGAGCTAATTTATCCTATTATACTAAATAATTAATAAATAATAGTTTAAATTTATAAATTTTAATATATTCACCTGGGATGTCTTTTCCACCACAGTTACAATCAGGAAGTAAACATACATCTTTTCTACATTTTGCTGCTGTTTTGTCGACTTGAGGTGTTGGATAAACATTTTCAGGCCTGTAAATACATTTTTAAAGTTAATAGATTAAATTAAAATAGATTAATGTACTTATATTATCCGATTAGAACAATACAATGCATAACTGTTGGTTATAAGTAATTATAAAGTATGTTATGCATAATAGTAATTCAATATATCTGGTAGGTAATTATCCATTGTAGCGTGCATATTTCTGCTGTTCCTGACCGGTTTCGAATTTTCATCTATCTCAGAGTAATAAAGTTATCAAGTTTGTGTAAAGAGTTGACTTCAATTTAATGTTTCTGTTGCACACTGTACTTGTTGATTGTACGTTCGAGAGGTTATAAGATTACTACTCTGACGATAGATGAAAATCAGAAACCGTCAGAAACATCAGAAATATGCATGCTATGGCGGATAAAATACCAGTGTTATCTAGCATTGCGGACCTATCCACATATTCAACAATATATTATAATCATGCTTTTAGGTACACCTGTGCGCAACATACTTAAACATTTTTGGAAAATTATTTTATTTTTTGTTAAATTGTCCTTTGTTTTTGTGATCTTCACAAAAACAGCTGACAATCTGCTGTTCCGGTGCTTGGCTGAAAACAGAATAATACAAAAATTGCAAACTCAATAAATATCTGCCCAGATAACTTTCTCTTAGTCTGTAAGAGGAAGAAATATTGCGACGTGTCGAATTTTCGAATTGAATTTTCTGGCCTTACTATCCAAGAAATCTTATTTGAGGTTTTATGTGTACGAAAAAAAGGCTCTAGGGAATGGTTAGTATAAGAATAAAATATCTTAAAAACGACAAATCGCCGGAACCTCGAACTTGGTATACTATTTAAGTAACAACGCGCATCTGACACGAAAGTTTCGGCCAAAATCCATTAACTGGAAATACGTCTTTATTGATTTTTGTTTTGCAATTTTTTCAAAAACACCTTCATTGATTTTCTTTTTCGGAAAACTGACTTTGTGGTCTTCAGGGGGTACAGTAACATTACGCTTTTCTCTAAAATACAATTTTAGTGCAATGAATAGTTCTCTTACCAACATAATATTAAGATACATTAATGCAATGCCAGAATTCCAAATTCGAAGTAAATCGGTTGATCGACAGTGCGATTTTTCAGAATAGTTTTTCGTATTTTGAATTTTCTCGAAACCGGTTGCATGTTTTTTAAACTCTGAACGTAACTGAACTTTTATTTGAAACATTTTTCCGGAAAAATTGATTTCAGTTGTTCGAAAGGATTTGTGACTATATTTCAAAAGTTTTTTGGTATTGATCAATGTTATTGCCGCTCTCTTCTGAACTAAAACTTCAACCAATATACTTGGGGAGGGTACTAACCAAATGTAGCCCCACTAACTTTCTATATTTATGTTCACAGGGGTCCCTTTTAAAGACAGTGAGTGTGCTATGCTAAGTACTATATAAATTAAAACAACGGAGAAGTTATCCAGTGTTAACACTTCAATTAAGTTAAAACAGAAAAACAATTCTCGCTTACCTTCTTGGTGGGTACCTATATATATCTATAAATTCTGCTGCTTTACCGACAACCGTTGTGGAAGGTTTAAGTGTAGGTCTGTTTCTTCTACAAAATATAATTTTTATCAATATTTTTAATAACTTATAAGGATAATTTTATGCAGTTCATTATTCACAAATAAATATTTTCTTACGGTGCAACGGGTGTTCCTCGATTTGGTGGTTCAGATTCATTAGGTGATATAGTGTAAGTTTGACTGCCTCTGTGTCTTGAATTCGTTCTGTAAATCAGTTATGAATGCGTATGGATGAATGATAAAGAGAACTGACATTTTTTTGAATACATACACATGCGAACATGCATGAGCAGCACAAAATGATTGAAATCAAGCATCATGAACACTTAAGCAGACTATTAATAGCAATGCAAATAGGATGATAAGGTTTTAGATGATTAATGGAAGCGCATGCCAATTGTCGGCCTTGTTTCTTTTTTTTTTAAGGAAACAAAAAGAAAACCCCGCATTAAAAAAAAAAATCCTAATAAAGTGTGGCGTTGATCATGCAACAGTTTCTGAAAGTGGAAGCAATGGCAGTGAAGTGGCAACAAGGTGATTTCTGATATAAAAATTATTCCCTACCTGGTTATACCAGGGGTCGACTGGGTGTCGTGTGTTGTTGGTCGGACCCTGTTTGTAAAAATCAATAAATTATTATGATGCACTTCGGCGATATGTATTTGTTTAATTTATATTAATTAAAAAAGTAATAATAAGAAAGAAAGAAAAAAAAAAAAAAAGACTGTACAAAAATTCATACCTCAATGATTTATCATCGATTTCTGGATCACTTTTAATAACAGACTGTGATGTGTCTAATGTCTTACGTTGTTCAGTGTAAGTGCGTGCTTGTGGGCCTGAAAGCTGAATGCTAGAAGTTGTGACAGGAAAGATAGCATTTTGATTTGTCACTTGTTCATTTAGGTATAGTTCATTTCTGAGTGTGCTGTTTCTGCTAACGTATTTTTTAGGTGGTCTAGTGTCTGTGTAAACGTTTGTTCTAGAAGTGGTCTGATCATTATCAACAATAATTCTAAACCATTGATCACCTCTAACATTACCTCGGGAAACTTCTTGGGCAGATTGTCTAGATGAAGTTCTTTGGAAAGCATCATCATTATCATTAGTCACCCTGATTATTTGTGACCGCCTCACGAAATCTTCCCTTTGATATTCCCCTCGTCTTTGAGTATCTTCCAAATTTCTAATCTGCGATTCTCTATTCTGAGAATTTTGTCTAGTTCTTTTTGCTTCTTCTGATTGCCTTCTCCTTGTTTCTTCTGCAGCTCTTCTTTCTGCTTCAATTAATTCTAATCTTCTTGTTTTTTCTTCTTCTTTTTGTTTCCTTATGACGTCTTCTTTGGTTTTCCTTAAAGATTCTTCAATTTGCCTCTGTCTAGCTTCTACCCTTGCTTTCCATTCTTCTTCTTCAATTTGCTTTCTTCTAGCTTCTTCTTTCGCTTTTCTCTCTTCATCTTCAATCCGTCTTCGCCTAACTTCTTCAGCAGCCTTTCTTTCATTTTCTTCGATTTGTTTTCTTCGGGCTAGTTCTTTGGCTTCTTTTTCCGCTTCTTCAATTTGTCGTCTTCTGGCTTCTTCTTTGGCTTTTCTTTCTGCTTCTTCTATTTGCCTTCTCCTTGCTTCTTCTTTGGCTCTTCTTTCAGCTTCTTCTAATCGTCTCTTTCTGGCTGCTTCTTTGGCTATTCTCTCCTCTTCTTCTGCCTGTTTACGCCTAGCTTCTTCCCTTGATTTTCTTGCAGCTTCTTCAATTTGTAACTTTCTTGCTTCCTCTCTTGTTTTTTTTTCAGCCTCTTCTGCTATACGTTCAGCTTCTAATCTTGAATTTCGCTGATTTTTGTCAGCAGGTATATTTTCTTGATCTTTAAGATGTTGAAGATACTGAAGTTTTACTCTTCTTTCTAATTCTTCATTTGCTTTGTCTAAATTAACTGCTCTTTGATCACCAACAATTCTTCTTGAATTATCCTGTCTTGATTTTGGTTGTAATGGTCCTAAACGAGAAGTAAGTACAAGTTTTTGATCAATGTCATCATCATCAATTTCATAAGGATTTTCTTGGTATTTAGTCGATCCTCTCACTTCTCCTCTAGCTCTGAAAGGTCTTCTTTCCTGTGATCTGTCAATAGTCCATCTGCGATCTGACGCTGCTTCTGATGCTCTAATTGGTATTGGTCTACTGGTTGTGTCAGTTTCAGTTTGTGGAGGTATTCTAATGCGGATGGGATTTGGCGTTATACTCATAGTCAATAAATCTTCTATTGGCTCTGTATCTTGTGAGAATTGTCCATTTGTTTTTAAAGTTGTAGAATCAGGCATTCTAAAAGGCGTGGGTGTTTGTATTAATCGTTCAGCAATAGGTCCTTGAGTGGTTGCGCTATTAATAGTTGGTGTAAATTCTGTATTTATTCTTGTTTCTGTCTGTCCTATTTTTGATGCTGAGGGGGAATCCAGTTGTGAAAAACCGGCCGACAGTTGGACTAAACGGCTTCTATTGCTTCCATCGCTCTCCTTCACCCCGGATCTGTATGCAAGTATTTACATAGAATAGGGGGATTACAATAATATTATTTTTTTCGTTCAAGGGATTACTGTAATTAGGTAAGTAAGAAGGTAAACAATAAGCCAACACAGATATATAAGGGCACAAAGCCGACAAAACATATTTATAAACAAATATTTTACAACCATTACCTCACATGCAGGTGTGTCTTTAACACCTTTAGGGTATTTAAGGTGACTGACTATACAGGTGTGAGTATAAGGGGAACACAAGTGCAATATTTTTTTTTTTTCAAAATCAGTCAATTTAAATTTTGAAAATATATACGAATCATCTAATACATACTAAAGTTGTATAATACATATAATTAATTACCTTGTAGATGGCTTCGTTTGGATTGTCTGCCTGTACGGGAGATCATCATTGGTCTGTAATTATGACCTCATTCATTAAATCAAGAATTTAACAAATTATATGAAAATAGTTATTTTTTAGCTAATGGTGCAACATTTTTGGCTTGTGATATTAGTTAGGATTAAGAGTTTTCCGACGCAATGATTGGCTGAACAATCTTTATTACAAGTCCAATTGGTTCTATAATTTGAACTGAAGTTTAAAGTTGTAATGGTTTTAGCATTATAGTATAAGATGATATAGATGGCAGTTCGCAGCTTCCATGTAAACTGTTGTTCTGAAAGCTTCTAGCACTTAGTTTGCAAAGTGTTGATAGTTTTGTTGCCACTTTTGCTACAGTGGCTGATAATTTTGTTGCACTATTTCATCTTTTGCTTTTTATAGTATTAACTGTAATTTTAAATTCGCGATGCATCCAACAATAACATTCTTAGAGATAAATTAATACAATTATAGGACAAAATTGTGGCAAGCGAAATCAAAAATTTATTCAAATAAAGGAAAATGAAAAGTCAAGTAGTGAACTTAAATGAAATAGAAAACGCAAGAAATTAATTCTCAGAGTCTCAGACAAAACGGATATTTTGAAATGATTTTAGTTTTTTAAAATCTGAAATGAAGTTTAACGATTGGTTATCTATGTGTCAAACTATAGTTATTTATTTTCAATTTGAAGCTAAAATCAACACACATCTTTGTTTCTGACTTGTAATACATCATTTCATTCAACACATCGTTGCGCCTTAGATCTTTAAGCTATAGTAGGTAAATATTTCATATTCTCAACTGTTGCTATCTTTTTACAACTTTGTGCTGTGAAAAATAATCATTTTTAGCTACAGTTATTAGCAAATGTGCAGTCAGTTTTACATATGAGTTTTTTTTATTTAATTATTTATTTTTTGTTGTTATGTTACCACAACTGTTGACTGATTTACATTCATTTACCATCAATCCAACAACTTCGAAGTTAGAATTATGAAGAATTAAATAACTACAAAAGAATACAATAAATTAAAATATTTCACTTTTCCCCCCAAAAATGTGGCTTTCTAATTTGCTCAGTGTTAGCAGTGAGGCCTCCATGATCGGCTCGGCTAGCCTTCTCGTCTTTGGTAAGCCGTGAGGAGTCATTTCTCTTGGAGATAAATATATGGTCTTCACCCAATGTCTTGAGGAGAAAAAAGGGTGGGCTACAGTTACAGGGGTGGCGAATCTGGTAGGGAAGCAGCGCCCGCTCTAGCGGTTACGTCGCTCCGGACAAAAAGACAAATTGCCGCCCCTTAATAATGTATATATATTTTTTTTTTTGCAAGTCTATGCATGTTCAAACACAAGCTGAAGCAGCGCTCAGCTCGCGTGTTAATGCTATTCTGTTCAGAGAAGTATGTGCATGTTCAAACAAGTTCAAGCATAGTCATTTACAAATTCTGTGTTAATTATTCAATAATAGTATAAATATTCTTAGCTTTTAGACATAAACAATATAAATACGCTACGCACTGTAAGTTTTTAGCGAACTACAAAATCGGTATGTGAAATTTTCTATTAACTGAGTATTTAATATTTTTCTCACACATGTAGCCAAAATGGCGCCCCGCACAAATATCCGGGTTGCCTGCCCCTAGAGCGGACGCTGAGGGAAGGCCCGGACTAAACGGTTGTGGGAAAGGAGGCTTGTTTACTCTTCAAGGTTAGTGTGTAGTATATATATAATATGATGAAGGGCAAAATAAAAATTAATGAGATTGCATTATTTGGTTGGGTAATGCAACTTGTATTCAAAACAGTTCACGCTTCAGATACTTTATTGAAGTTAAGAATGATGTACTAATTAATTTAGAATATTTTTAAAAATGTAATTCTATTGTAATAAAAACCAATCTGTTAAAGTCTGTTAGTTTTTTTATTCTCCCAAAAGGTTCATTAAGCAGAATGGCTATTATTCAGTAGACTGCAAGCCACATGGTTTAGCCGTCGGACTTCGCTCTAGCTAGTATTGCCTATGACCATACTTATTCTTCAGACGCTTATGAAGTTTTGATTCGAGAAGATCCGCATTGTAAAGAATAAATCAAAATAAAGGTGAATTTCCTAATGGCGAAAAAATGCTGTAGGAGGTAAAACATTTAAGAAATCCTGTTCTAAAACAAGAAATCAATTGGAAATGTGTAACTCGTAAGGCTTCTTGCAGAAAAGGTGCTGGCACAATTTGATGCAAATTTTATTTTTTACTTTACTCTCTAACTCTGAATAAAAAAGGAAGACATTCTACAATACACACACCCATGTGATTATAAAATCAAATAAAAACGTTTAATGTTTAATTAATCAAAAATGTAAAAGATACTTAGGCACTGAATAATAAAGAAATATGTTGTGGTAAATATAACCAAAAAAGCATTTGCGGAGGTAGTTTTCCCAAATTATTTGAGAGATTTTTAGCTAATCAAATCGGAATTATTTAATAACACTAAAAGAATACAAATAAATAACAATTTTATGGTAAAAATGTAATTAAATGACGATATCTTTATATTAAGAAAATATTTGTATAAACAAACACAAAATTATAAATATGAAAAACGAATAGAGGGAATAGTGATCAAATAACACTTACCTGAATGCTGTAAGTATCATATTCCTGAGGTGTCACCGATTGATACAGATCTTGTGACTGAGTATTATATTTTGATTTTGAATATGTTGATCCTCTCTGAACAGGTTCTTGCTGTACTATCTCTATTTGAGGTTTCTTCTCTTTATATGTCTGAGTACGGTAATTTGTTTGAGTGTTGTACTGATTGAAATCGCCTGGATTTTATTAAAAATGTGAATTTTAAAGTTAAAAAAATTGTAAATGACATTTTATATAACGCAATTATTAAAAAATTTGTATAATTATTTATAAAAGATTCCACTTAAGAATAATTTCAATTTTAAAGAAGGTTTCGAAAGAAATGTTCTATGAATTATTCTTTTAGGAGTAACACTTTTATTTTACTGTATTTTAGTTTTCAAAACTTAGGTACAGAAAGGAAAAAAAACAATTTTTATCAAATTTCTTTTGAAACAAAATTTTTGGAAAATTCATTCTAGGGAACTTGGAATCAAGTGAATTACTTACAAAGATACAACTTACAAAACCAAAAGAACTGGGAAAGTTTCTGATCATATTCTCTTTTGATACCACGGCAAAACTTTACTATTGAATTCATAAAAATGTTTATTACAATTTTTTTTCACGACTTATAATTTGGGACTTTGACCGGAACAAGATATAGCAAGAAACGCACCCGCATGAGGCCTGACGTCCCAACTAATGAAAAATAAAAATTGAAATTGGATACCAAGCTACGAAATAGAACAAAAAAAAAAATCAAGCGGGAGTCATTAACACGAGTTTAACTTACTGCAGTTCATATAGCAGCTCTAGCAGTCAAATTGTCTTTGGTATTTTACTAAATGTTTAATTGCCTTCAATATTACAATATTAAGGGGGTGAAAGCATCTACCCTAAAATGAAATATCATTTTTGAATATAGCGTGACTTCCCTGGCCAGCATCGCACTGGATGTTAGATGTATAGAAGGAGTGGCTATAAAGCCAACACTATGGCGATTTGAAAGTTCTATTGTGGCTCCTTTGGGTTGTGTCAGTGTTTTATGGATATAATGTAGTCGAATATAACTATATATTGTACAAATATGAAGGGTGTGAGTTTGCCTTGCTAAACCCAATTAATTGCACACATCGCTACTTCACACTCAAGGGTTGAGTGTAGGGGAGGTTAGACAGAAAAGATACTTAGGTTGAGATATAACTTAGACTTACTGAACACTATTTATATTGTATGAGAATACAAGCACTGCAAGGTTTTACACTGAATAATTTAGAGAAGAGTTGGTAGTGTGAGAAAAGTGTTACAGACTGGCTGGCAGAGGAACTGTACGGAGAAGGAATGTAGAATCAAAGAAAACGAAGAGCAAAGCGGGTTGACGGCAGGTCGATTATGTATCGACCACATATTCACTCTCAAACAAATATTAGAAAAATGTGAGGCTAAACGAAAAGACATTGGCCTGGAGACCTGGAAAAGACATCGATTCGAAGGCCTAAGCTGGTGTTCCGCGCGTAAAGCTCTGGGAAGCCCTAAACAATGTTGCCATCAATAATCTATGATCTGCATGATTTGCCGAATTTACAGTAGTAACTACTTCCAGGTGAAAATAGGGAATTCATTATCAGCTGAATTCCGAACATTAAAACGTCTCCTTCAGGAGTGCTACCTTTCACCTACATTATTTAAAATACATGTAGATGTAGCCCTTTGAAAATGGTCCAGCAGCTACCAATGAGACTACATATAAACAGTGTGTGTGGAGACACAATCTTTCTTGATATTACTGAGAACTCAGATGACGCTAATTTTATGTGTTTAAGATTAGCCCAAGAGAATGAAAAATGGGGCTTAACTATCAACAATAAAAGAGAGTTATTAGAATTATAATAAGATAAGTCGGGTGATTGTTATACCAAAAAAGAGAAATGAACTAAATGGTTTTTCTTTAAATATTTAAAAGTTTAACTATGAGCGCAGTGAATTAAAAATTTTCTGCTTAATTCCACTGGATTCAACGAATTGCAACTCACCAATATCCTTATAAAGATCGTCATCATATAGGCTGTAGAATGGGGAGTCATACTGAGAAGGCACATATCTCGAAGTATTATATCCCCTAGAAGGAACAGTATTCTGTTGTTGATCAACATATGATTGTTGCGCTGGAGTTACACTGGCCCTATAAATTTTAAACATGATAAAATCCTAATTTAATATGAATTTTAAGGATTTCTTTTTTCTTTGTTTGTTAAATCCCTTTCTCAGCTCATTCTTACCTCAATCTAGTCAGCGTCCTCTGAGTATGTGCCTTGTCTTTATATTCCTGTCTCAGATCTGTCTCCCCTGGCTTGTTCAGTCTTTGTCTCAGTTTTTTCCTTAGATCTGGCGGAGAAGGCGATGTAGTAAAAGGAGTTGGTTGGGAAGTATTAGGAGTTATAGTATGTCTGTAATTTATTGGAAAATGTGTCGATATGTGTTTGATTAATGGACGAATATTTTGCGATTGCGCACGTTCCGTTGTACTTACATGTTCAGTATATGGTTTTCTAGTAGTTACTGTATCGTAGCATCGTTTTCTCGGTGGACATTTAGTAACTAGACCTGATGAATGGAATATTAACTGTGGGGTAGTTTGATCAACGACTATACGTAATTTAGGCTGTTGTGTATTTTCTGTTTGCCTAGTTTGATTAGACGGCTCTTCGTCTTCCTCTTCACCCTCAGTTTCGTCATCTTCAAAAGAATCATCAATATCTTCTTCACTATCATAATAATCTTCTTCACTTTCATCTTCATATTCTTCATTGTCTAATTCTTGAAGTCTTTTTGGCACTTTAGGTGGTAAAAGTAGAGTAGTAGATCTGTTGTCGTAATCTTCATAATCGTCATAGTAATCTTCATCGCTTTGTCTGTTATTTGGTTTTAATGTGGTAGCATTTGTTGAAATGATACTTTTTGATGTGGAAGCTGGTGTAGTTTGTTGATTTGAACGGTAAGGATTATTTGTAATTGCATAATTGGCATGGTACAAATGAGAAGATTTTGTCGTAGGATTTCGTTGGGTAGTTATGGTTGGGTCTATGGCCACATTTCTTAAATCAGCTAAGAATTTATCAAAATTAAAATCATGACTTGCAAATGGATTATGATCTTCATAAGTTGAATCTCTGTAAAAGCTATCAGGCGGTTCTGGAAATTTTGGTGTAGATTCTTCTGAACTAGATATACTATCTTTTTGTTCGGTGGTATGTTTTGAAACACTCTTTTCACTTTCATTTTCTCGATAATCCTCGCTTTTTGTTGTTTCATTTTCAACAGTTTTTTCACCTTCTTTGTTTCCTTCGTCTTCGTCTTCTTCATCGTCATCATCATCCTCTTCTTCACCATTATTGCTATCATTTTTCTGAATTTCACTTCTTTCTTTACTGATAGGTTTGCTGGAACTTTCTGTAGATTTTTCTTGTATATTTCTATTAATCGCTTTGTTACGACTTGATGTTAGCTCATATGTTGGTGTAGTTGTGAAATAAATATTACTAGGCCTTTTTCTGTAAAACAGTTGAGGTGGAGGCCTAGTAGTTGTTGAAAAACGTTTCTGATATCCCAACTGTTGCAACAAAGCGGTAGCTGGTGATGGTTTGTTCACTTGAATTTGATGATTAACAGCTCTAGCATCCGATGGGTTAAATTTATATTTAATAGGTTGCTGTGGCCGCCTATGGTATATCGGTGTATGTTGTACATTCGGTGGTTGAACAATAGGAGTTGGTGGTATAGGAAATCTATAAAGGACTTTAGGCTGATATGAGGACCAGGACAGCGGTTGTCCATCGAACTTCGGCTGACGAGCTTCTTGATATTGGCTATAATCCCAAACATTCCATCAAAAATATTAACGTTTTAATCTTTCTGATTTCAGGATTATTTACAATGGACGAATAATAATAGTGTAAAACATAGGAAGGCTTTTCAAACAATTGTAGAAACCGAAATTAGCATTTTGTTTTGTTAGTAAAATTTATTTACATTATGTTAGTTTTTTTGATGCTTATTTACAAATTTAGCCTGAATTTTGTGCCACCATCATAACCTTAAAGGAATTTAGAATTCTGTTTATACGATGAACTACAATCCATTAAATCGAAATATGGCACATATTTTTAACTAAACCAACGCCTATTTAAAAGTCCAGTATCTAACTTACACCGGTAGAATAAATTGTTACATGAAATCAATATAAATTGTAAATAACAACATTTCGTTCGTTTTTTTCTTGAAATTCTTTTTCATATTTGTGGCCTCACAAATATATTATTTTCTATTTGGGAAGGCGATGATGATGACGGAGAAAATGTATTAAAAATTTTTGGAAGAAAATCGTGCCCATTTATTTACATGGTGAAACTCGGCAGAGGATTCAAGGATAGAAAATTTGGCGTTATTTATACATTATTTTTTTTTGTTAGTTAAAAGATCGGTATGTTAAGTGCGTGAAATTTTGAGCGCGTAATTTTTTTTTTTTTTTCAAAAGTACCTCAGTAAGGTGTGACGTTTCTTTCTCGGGCCGTTTGTCAGAAAGTTGTGATCAGATTTGTCCAGTCTGATGTCTCCAGACGTCCTTCTGCCCAATTGTCAGCGTACACACACACACATACAGTAATTTATGTTTAACGCAATTCATATAAAGTTACCTTTATTTTTGTGCACCTCTCAGAATGTTTATTGCAAATAATCATTGTACATTATAATAAAAAGACTTTTAAACATAAATATGAAATTAGCTTCCAACATTCTGTGGTACTATATACTTTTTTTATTTTAAAAATTACAAAAATTTTACCTTGTATACTGTTGTTGAGTGCCAAAAGAGATTACTGACAGTTTTTCTCTTCCTCCAGTTGGTACCTGTAACATCTCATTATAACTATGCACCAACAAATACTTAGCTTATCATTTTTATCAGGGTTGGCCGAGATAGCAGTTCAAGCCCTTTTTTTTTTTTAAATTAAAAACTCAAATGAAAAAGCCCGCTTTGGATTTTCTTTTACTTGATTTACTTATATAATTTTTTTTTTTTTAACTTGCTTTAAAATTGATATACGGTCAATTTTAACGGGCTAACAAAGGAGTTAGCCAAGATACATGAACGTGGGTAAAAAATTAAAGTTAAAAGTACTTTGTAAATTAAGTGACAATTTAGTTTAAATATAACAATCAATATACTTAAATTTACAAAATTTAGCTTTGAAAGAAAACAAAGTAAATAAAAAAATTTAACATTCATGGAATAAGTAAACAGCAATAAATATTTTACTAATTTTGTGAGAATAAATATTTAGCAATAAACTAAATTCATTATTAGAATTGAATTTGAGTGAAAACAATAGATTAATAATAATGCATATCAGATAGAAATTAGAAAAAAGATAAAGAAAAGGTAAAAGAAAAAATGTAATAAATGGAAAAATGAAAACATATAAATGCATATAGCTACTTATTTAAAGACATAATACATAATTACATACAATATTACAAAATTATTAGGATAAGAAAAAGAATCTAATTATTTGACAAGCATGAAGAAAAATTTGAAATAAGACCAAAAAATACGGAGAGCAGAAGGCGGGAGATTAGTCAACTTTATATGCCTTACTATCAAAAGACTTGTTAAATAATATATGCAAAGAAATGAACATGGAGTTCAGTTGTAAAATAGTCCAAAGAACTTCACAATTAATTGAGTAGTTAATGGGGCCCATAATAACTACTCAGATTTTTCATTTATTTATTTCGGATGCATTTATTCCTTATTAACCACCAGCATAGAAATTTGGTAGGAGGGGAAAATTGTTCGCATCCAAAATTGTTCTCACGTGCCCTCTGGATATCCAACTAAATGAACAACATCAATCGCCAGTGCAGCCTTTTTATACTGGGCCGGGGAAATTAGATGGCTGAATAGCCAAAATTATGGCGTACGAAAAAAAGAAAGAAACTTGGTAACAGTTAACAGAAGAGAATCAATCGGCAGTATCATTCGAACTATATATTCCTAGTTATTTATCAGTTCTCTCTCTCATTGTCTCTCAAGGCTTATCAATTGCAGTTGTTATTTGCACGGGGATAATTCCAGTTTTCGAATAGAAAATAAACAAACCCAGCAGTGGCGCAAGGAGAAGGAAAATTTTTTTTTTTAAATTTTAGAATAACTAAAAAAGAGCTAGGCTTTTTTAAAACCCAGGAATTTTTCCAACTCTGATTAAATTTTCTTAATATCTGTTTTCTAACATGTTCCTTAATAAAATTAGAGTCACCATTTCATCATCTTATCTGGTTAGAGAAAGATACATTATAGTTAATTATCATAACATTACAGATATAAGCTTATTTTCTGTTAGCTAGGCGGCGATAAAGGCTTTGCATAAGCGATGCTGGAGCACTAAATTAGTGGGTGAATATAGAAGAAGACTTAATGGCCTCGCTCAGAGCGGAGCTGATCTGAATCCGGACTTGCGAGCGAGTATTGACGGCAATGAGAGGGCAGACGAGTTGGTTAAGTGGTTTTACCGATTTGTGGTCCCGAGTCAGCAGTAACCGCCGCAAAGCAATTTTTTTGACCAGAGAAGTCAAACAAACAACAAAGGAATAGAGAATTGGAAAAAGAGCGGAGAAACACGAAGAGGTGTCTCCAAGCTAAGAGATTTATAAGTAGGAAGTATCTTCTAAGAATAAGAGATATCAGACTTGAAGTATCTTCTCTCGCTGAGTAGCAAGTCATTCATACAAAATAGGCAACACTAGCCCTTTATGTCAGAATTGAGACGATTGAGTTACAAGCACTGCTAAATCTGCATATATACTATCCACAAACATAAGTACCAAAAAAAAAAGAAACAAACAAATAATTGCACATTAATGAGATACTTGGTTTTGGAGATCACTAACCAATTTGTCATAATCAGGCACATAATCTGAATTGCCTACTATGTGAATTGTATTGGCGGACTCAACAGCCACTTGCAGACAGGGAAGACGAGATCCTGTCAAATCATGTTTTAGATCGGTTCGATGGACCTATCCTATAACTTTCTAGTTATAGGTGCCAGGATTTGGCAGAAATTAGACTGGATCTGATTCAACCTGTTGATAAGGAGACCTCCCCAACCTGGGAGTTGAAGGCAATGACTTAGCTCAAAATACCCACCTCATGACTGGCTTCATGTATACACGGATGGGCTAGCCCACATCGGCCAACAGCAATGTCGGAGCAAGAAGAGACTACAGCCACAGATTTTCAATATCAGCTCCTGTTGGTTCTAAAGGAACTAACTTCGAAGATGAGGTTCGAGCCATATCGTTAGCCCTTGACTAGCTAAATGAATGGCTTTGCAGTAATGTTGGTTGATTCCCAGGCGGCTATTGTTGCTGTTAGTAGTAGGGTCTGCAGCGATAACATTGAAGTTCTTGAGTGCAGGATGCAGCTAGATGTTTAATTCGGAGAGGGGTCCGTGTTGTGGTATAGTGGGTGCCAAGGCATTGTGCTTTGTTTAGTAATGAGGTGGCTGATAGGTTGGCTAAACAAGATGCCTCAATGAAGCAGCCTGACTCCTCTCTCCTATAGTTCAGTAAAGCAAAAAGTGGAGTTTTCCTTCAAAACTCACTTTGAGCAAGAACAAGGGAAACGAGCTGAGGGTAGACGATGGGAAGTTCTATAACTTCCCGCTGAGGAGGGAAGAAGCGGTAGCTTGCTCTAGAACGCTTACAGGAGACGACTCTCTGCAGGCTCACTTGCATAGAATAAGCATCAAGGACTCTGCAATCTGTTCCTTGTGCCTGGCGGGAGTGATGATGGCTGGACATCTGTCAGACACTTGAACAGTATCAAATCTTAAATTTACTCTACTGGACTGCAAGAAGTCGAATGGCAAATTTGCCAAAAGTATTTAGGCATTAAAAAAAAAATTATTAGCGGGCACCAGGTTGCCGACTGCTGCTCTAAAGTACCATGTATGGTATTTATTCCATTCATTATTATGTATGGTTCTACCTACATAATATAAAGATGCATTTAAGAATTACTAGAATTGCAAATTTAAATAAATTCGGCTAAACGACAGTGCATAATAGTTTTTTGAATTTTCTCGAAAACAGCTACAGTTATTTTCTTCATAATAATCTGAACATTTTTCTTAATTGAAAAAAAATAAATAAATAAATACCGGAATAGCATTAGAATGGGTGGAAATGGCATCTCTATCGCTGGCTACTTGACCAATGGTGGAAGGTTGTCCTCTGTAGACTCTTTGTTGTCTATCTGTTTCTAATTCTTCTGCTGGGCCCAGTTGTTCTTCTTCGGTATACAGATCATGCTAGAAAGTAAACAAGTTTATACTACATTGAAATTTCTTGAAATGCTTATTTATTTATGAAGACAGAATATCTGTAAAACATAAATGTGAGAGAATATTCCAAATTATAATAATATTCTCACACATATATTTCTCTCATTTATTCTGCGATACTATAATTTATTCCACGCTTATATGAATGAAGAATATTTTTCTTCAAGAATATGGCTTATTTGTGAGGCAATGCAGACTCTTTTCTAAATTGAACGTTTCATTTGCTTCAAATAATAATTATAGAGATATTAATCTGCTTCATTTTGTGACCATCGATCGATTTCGGGCATTCATCTTGTTAAAAAGTATAATACAGACTTGCACAGAGCAAAATCAGCTTACACACTGTTTTGGAAAGTGTTTTTTATGACTTAACTGGGCTTCTTTATACCTCACTCTAAAAAATAACAAAAAAAAAAATTACCTTTTGACAATGGAAATAAACCGTGGCCTTAGACACGTATAAAGAACAATCAAATCCCTTCCTATCCCTGTTAAGTCATAATAAATCAATTTCCAAATCAGTATTTAAACTGGTCTTGCTCTGTGCATAGTCTTGTTTATCAAGACATCCTGATGATTGGCGAACGCCCGAACCCGGTCAATGACAAAAAAATGAAGCAGACTATCACTCTGCAGATAAAATCTCTGACGCTTTCTAGTTCTGCAGACCCAATCACAACCCAATAACTAATAATGAAAATTACCTTTGTAGCAACTGTCTGTTGTGGTTCTCTTTGCTGTTGTTGCAATAATCTAGAGGATTGTCCTCTAGATCTGACTTCTGGTTCTCGTTGTTGAACTTGTTGCTGTTGAATTTGGGCTGTTGCACCAGGGGCACAACCAACATTTCTCGGCCAGTCACAGGTCTGCAATTCATGGCTAAAACATTTTTATACTTTAATTAGAAAAACATTGAACTTAAGGAAATATAAACTTAAGTAAACATCAACAAAAATGGGGTATTGGAATAGTGGAATGAATAGGATGAAGAAATACCAGACTAAGTAATCCCTAACACTGTTTTCCTCCATTTAAGAAATTCTGCTCCAATCTGGAGTTGTGCAGATCTTATATAACTTTCTTTATAAGAAATCATCAAACTTCCAGCGCTGCACCTCACTTTATGACCGTCAAGCGCTTAATCAGTCTTCGGCAGAACTCCGCATGATTTTTCTTTGAGAGCTTTTAAACAGCATCATGGTCGAAATTACTTATGTCGCCTCAGAAAATATAGGTTTGGATAAAGTTCAAAACATAACCTAAGAAAAATATAGAATGGGGCAAGACACTTCGGTTGTAGCCAGAAAATTCAAACCGAACTCGATCATTGCAGGCACGTAGAGAAATGAAATTGATAGATAAATGTATGAGATTCCCGGTAAAGCGCTGGAAAGGCCATAAGGTGCAAGCTGATTAAGCAGAAGCCTAAACTTGCCCTTCCGCCACCTTATATAGTAGATTTGAATTAGAATTAGAACCAATTTCATCAAACCGACAGTGTCATTGATAACTGATATTAATGATATCTCATACCATAGAGTTGTCTATGGTAAGCAGCTTGATATTCCACTAGAATTAATTTATTCGCGTGCCCTTGAGATGCTTGCCACTGTTTACCCCTTAGATAAATGGTTAAAATTTATTCGGACTATAATCGACTATAATCGATTACAAAAAATGAGTTCTGGTTAATTTTGCGAAGAGCATTTCGCCCTTCATTTAGATTCGGTCGCCCTTGATATCTCCCTAAACAAATATCGTTTTCATTATATAGACTTCCGTGCAGCAGCTCTCCAAGCTATTGTCTCAATAACATCAGTATGACAAGAGGAGAGAGAAAACTAATCTACACTTCAAAACCTTATGAGCAATGGCTGTAATATAGTTTATATATGGATTCCCCTGCCATTCGGATATCGGGAAACGAATGCTGATTATCAGGCTAACGAAGATTGTATGCCTTTTATGATGTAAGCCTTTAGCAATAACATCTGAGAACTCTTAAAATAGTGAATGATTATCACATAAATTAGCTGCATTTTAATGAATTGCAAAATTTTACTGAAGACTGTATAATTACTGGTCATGTTAGATTCACAATCAACTGTCTTATATAATCTGATATAGTGTTTTGAGAACGGCTAAGAAGTTTGAATGATTTTGTAAGGGTAGCTCAGAATAGCCCAGGCCTGATCTCACAGATCGCTTTAGATTTGATGGGGATCGGTGGACATCTTTCATAGAGTAGCGATACTTAAACATAATTTCTATAACAAAAAACTTAAATAAAGATAAGTTTACAATGACGTACCTATACATCAATCCTCCGGTACAGGATTCAAGAAGTGCACCTCCAAAGACGCATACATAATACTGTGTACAATCTGTAGGATGTGCATAATAACCAAACTCTTCTGGACAATCGAAATCTACAGCTTGTGTTGGAGCTGGAGGCGGAGCTCTACTGCGCCTGGGGCTATCTCTTGCACTCTCTGCACCTGCAACTGAATATTAAGAGGAAAGATAAATATAGCAAATTAAAATTATTACAATTTAGTAAATAAATTAATAGTTTATTGTTAATCATATAATTTACTAATTTAAAAAGTATAAAATCCTAATTTATCCCTGAAAAATCGTATGCTATCACGCAGAATGCTGTCCTTTTATAGAAATCCTATGAATTGATCATGCAAATTCTTATTTCTTTTTAATATTATAAAAATTATATAAAGAATGTGAGAATAAAAACAAAAAAAGAAGTGAGGAAAATTACAGATGATAATCTTGACTAATTGTGTAATCTCTGGGAGAGAGTATTGTCGTATTGTCGATGTTTTCATCGCAGTATAAAGAGAGGTTAAGAAAAGTATGACAGTGTTTCAAGAAATTTAATTTGTTTTGCATATGAAAGTTAATAATTAACAATACATAAACAAAAATATGGATAATTATTAAAACATTAAACGCTAGATACTAAATTATATAATACTTTACTGTAATTTTATCCGTCTTAGGTTTTCAATCAATTCGCATGTAAACATGTGCGTGGTATAAACATGTAGTTGAAGTGATCTCTCTAAACGAATTGATTGAAAACCATACTATTACGATGGATGAGAATCCGAAACGGGTTCAAAATGTCGTCCGAAAACGAAACCAAAATAATGAAACATGCTAAGGGTGGATAAAATCATAGATGTTATCCAGCATTGTTTACCCAACTAAATATTCAGTTTTACTTTATCTTCGGAAGTAAGAGGAAAAATTGAGATCGAACCTATTAATAATACACATTTAGCTTTTTTGTTTTGAAACATTTTTCTGGAAAAATTGAATTTTGAGAATTTTTGGGAAAAATTCCAACAAAAGATTTCCTCCAAAGTACCTTTTCCGGAAAATGTATGGTTTTATAATCTTTATAATTATATAATTCTTCAAATACAATACAAAAATTTGAAAATTGAATAAAATTCAACCAGAAGTGAGACTTTTACTGAAGGATTTTCAGCATTTTTGAAAACGACTTCACAAATTATGCAATTACCCGTTTATATATCCAACAACCACTTATAAGTGAAACATTTTTTTCTTCAACAAAATGTAAAGGTTTCTGGAAGCTTTCTAAACTATCCGATAAATATGCTTAACTTAAGAGTCAACAAATATTTGGCTCGATTGGTTTTTATCATGATTTATAAATATGATAATAAATAATTACCACGACTAGAAATGTAAGCCGTTATTAAAGCTGTTGTAATGTTATTATAAGCAGAATAACGGTGTTATCATACAGAAAAACTATCATAATAATTAAATTATGTGCATTACAGTAAATATTATACCATTCAAAACTAGGTTAACTAAAAATAGTGTAGCTTAAAAATTTTCTTAGAGTAATCAATGTTGTTTTTTTTTTTTTTTAAAAAAAAAAATGTAATCCATTAATATCTAAATACTATATTTCAAAAATGCCTATATCAATTAAAATACACCTTTTGAACATATAAATAAAAATATAATAATTATTAAAACATTAAACACTTGGTTTAATTATATAAAAATATTAAATTTTATTAACAATGTTTTTATATGTAAGGTATGTATTATTATTCATATTATTAATTCATGCTTCTTAATATATGTTTTATTGAGTGTTACAAGTCCGTTTCCAGCTAAAATATTTCTTTTTTTTTTAACAGTATTAATAATTATTGTAACATAATGAAATTAAACATGTTTACTATTTTAGAAACAAAAGACAAACCTAATAATGTATACCAATTTTTAGAAATATTTTTAAATTAAACCTAAAATCTTAAAATAAGTATACACATATAAAAGCTTATTATTATAATTTAATAGGCAATTAAAAGTTTAGTGAAAATTCTTAGTTTGGAAATTACAGGAAGAGAAAGTTATTTCTTACCAGATTTTTTTGTTTTCCTTTAAGAACTATCTGAATTATTATCCAATATAAAAAAATGTCTAAGTTAATAACATTATAAAAGAAAAGCTTTGAAATTTTTAATTAATTAAATCTAAAACTCATTTGTGGTAGCAAATAAGGAATCAGAAAGACAATCAGGAACAAACGTGTCATTTTTTAAACAATATCATAGTTACATAAAAGCATACAATTCACATTAATCAAGTCATGTTTTAAATTAATCTCTCATAAGTCCCCATACCTTGCTTAATGAATGCCAATCGGTGTATGCCAAAATGATTTTAATGTCAATCAGTGACAGTTATCTAATTATTTAGACATGTTAAAAGAACAACAAAAATTTAGATGTTATATTTATTTATTAATTTGATTTATTTCAGGCGGGCTTAACGTCCAACTACCAAATTAGGTGTCGTCGACGGGGGGCGAGGGGCGGAAGCACCTACTTTACTATTAACATTTTTGAAACCAATATAAAATTTGGCAGTTATATGCGGACTCGAACTGGCGACCTCCCACTTACAAGTCCATGCTCATAACCACTACACCAACACTCGCCCCATTAATTTGATTTATGGCATATCAAATCTGCCAACAAAACCTGAATTGTATATTAGAGGTAAACTGTACGTCACAATTACCCCCCCCCCCAATTCACTAAAATCAAGTTTTTCGAAAAAATGTTTGTAAGAAAAGCGACTGGTTATATATATGTAAACAGCATTACAAGTTTTAAAAAAGTTACTAAAACCATTTTCGAAAATCTAAAAAAAAAAAAATCAATAACCAATCTAAGAATAAACCTGTAAGAAAAACCTATAAAAGAATGTAACAAGGTTGTAGTTTATTTCAAGTCACTAGATTAATCCATAGATACTTTTACCTTAACTAAAAAAATTGGCAGTTAATTCACTTTAGGTGTGGCAAGGTCTTTGTCAAAGACTCGACCTTTGAGTTTGTGTATATTTTTGCTAAATAATTTACCTATTCTTCAATTCGTTAATTAGTAAAACTTAAAAACTTTTAAACTTGAAGAATAAAACTGAAAATAGTAGGATGAAGTTAGCGAAATAAGAGTAAACAAAAAAAGATTTAAATAATTCAGATAAGTATCAAGGTTAACATTAAATTGAAAAGATTCTTTAATAAATACACTATAAATTGGAGTAAACAATATAGTTATCAAAAATGTATTATTTATGAAAAACTTATGCAATGATTAACCATTGTAGTATGGTTAATCTATAATTAACCTTATTTGGTTACCAATTTGATATTAACCAAATTTGGTAACAGATAAGTATACTGAATCTTTGATCGACATGAGGTAAACACAAAATTAATATTTTTGGGCAATGGGATTCGAAATTTAAATCTATTGTTTTACAATTATTGTAATAAACTCGACAGGCTAAAGCGGCCAAAATCTCTGGTGGTCTAGCTGAAAACTAATGGTTTATGTAGGAACCAATAGATGGCGCTCAATGCCACTTTTTACTTTCTCTTACTCCTAGTAAGAGGAAGTATTATAATTGTGCCAAATTTTCAATATCGAGTTTTCATGGGAAATATCCGTTTTGATGTCCTCTGAGTCTAAAAAAGTGGTTTTTAGAAAATGAAGTGTGTGTATGTGTGTGTGTGTGTGTGTGTGTGTGTGTGTGCGTGTGTGTGTGTGTTTGTATGTGTGTATGTATGTATGTCTGTGAACAGTACAGCTCAAAAACGAAAAATCGCAGAAAGTTCAAACTTGATATTCCGTTCGGGTATCACCATGGGATCTGACTGTAAGGGTCATAATTCTTCAACCGGAAGTACCACTTTACTGAATGTTTTTTTCATTTTTTTGCAATTTTCTCAAAAATGGCTCCAACGATTTTCTTTAAACTAGGTATATCTACTACAAATACAAAGATTTACAATTTGTTTTTTTGAAACACTTCTCCGGAAACATCCATTTAGGCACTTTTAGGAGAGAGAGAGATGGGTGGGTTGTCCTCTAAAGTGCTATTTCAGTTTATTACACAATTCTATCAGCTAAATAATATTAATCAGATTTAAATATGTTGTTGAAATTCTGAGTTCGAAAAAAATCGGATGATCGGAAGTGCGGCGTGTTTACTGAAATGTATTTTTCAGTTTTTTGAAATTACCCTCGAAAATGGCTCCAACGATTTTCTTTAAAGTAGGAATGTGTACTACACATATAAAGAGCTACCACTTTTATTTGAAACATTTCTCCTGATAATTTCATTTCAGGGGGCTTTTGGGGAAGGGATGGGGTTATGTTTTGCTCTAAAGGCTAGCATAGTTGATTATTACAATTCTACCATCCAAACAAACTTAATTAAAAATAAATAGATGGCCAAAATTCCAGATTTTCAAGGAAATTAGTAAACCGGAAGTGCGCTTTTTCAGATTTCGGCTTACACTCACAATTTCATTAAATGTAGTTACACTAACTATAAAATTTGTCAATTACAATTTTGAAAACTGAGTAAGAGAAAGTTGTGTGAATGTTTCACATCAGATTTTTTTTTTTTTTTTTACTTTCTCTTGCTCCTAATAAGAGGAAACATTGTGATTGTGTCCATATTTTCGAAATTGAACTGGATACAACAAGTCTTGAGATCCCATGAATATGAAAATAAATTTTGTTTTATTTCCTTTTGGAAATGCTATTTTAATGGAGTTGATGTTGAGAGAAATTGGGATTGATTAATTAGATGAGATATGAAGACACGGTTATAATATAACTATAAACTTACACAAACTGCACTGGACTTGTAATGATTTTATAGAATAAAGGGTTAGAGTAGAGTTATGACACGATGCGGTGTATCGTTGAATCTGATAGATTGATCTATATATGCATGTCTAGATCTTTCACTAACTTATATACAGGTTATCCCCACTCTAGCCTGCTTAAGTCAGAGAGTACCAGAGAGAGTCTGTTTTTCTTTCGGTCGGGTTTGACTCTCTCTCTTGCTGTTACACTATCTTTGCTGAATAGTTGTTTTTTCTGCAAGTTCTTGTAAATGACTCCCATGATTTTTTTTAAAAATTGTAAACCAACTCCACATACACATATAAATACCAATTATGTTTAGTTCACTTATTTAACCAAGGATAACTGATTTTTTGGAAGTCCTGGGGGATGCTGCAAGGACATAAAGTTTCGCTCTAAAATTCTATGTTCAATGTAATTTACGGTTTTAATACCTTTCTAATAATTAAGGTCAGATATCAAATATCAGAATAGGTTAGAGAGGTTTTTTTTTTTTTTGAATCATCTCAAAAACGACTCTTGACAAAAGTGAAGACATTCTTTTAAATTTGGTAGAAAAAAGTAAACTTTCTTTCTTTTAGTTAATGTCTGGTAAACTGGAGGAAAGATTTTGAAGATCTCTCTCTAATAATATATGTACCTAAAATTAATATAAGTTATTACTTCATAAATACTAGTTTTTTTTTCCAAATTTAAATGTAAAGAAACGTTTTAAAAATGACTTAGTAATTTTATCACTAATAAGGAAGTAGTTTTGTATTACATACTAGCAGCATATTGTGACGGTAGGATAAACATATGAAAGAAATGGCAACAGATGGTAGTTACTGTCCTGACAGGGT
>JAAEAF010009268.1:0-16161 GCA_011037195.1 Triatoma infestans
CGAAAGAATTCAGCCGGGTTTGATACGAAAAGCTGACATAATCAACGGCAACATCCATACTTTTTCTGTGTAAGCATGGGCCAGATTGGCTGTCTCTCGGGAAACACTCATGTCGATTAAAAAATACTCAGCCCTTTTCTTTATCGTACCATAATAAAAGACTTTTTTAGTCTGGACTAAGTCTGGCTGTATATTAGCAATCGTGTGATCGGTTAAGATTACTCGGTCCCGTGCATTCTCAAGGACCGCCTAGGGATTATATCTGTAGTACAATTCGGCGTACTGGTTTAAATCCATAATCCAAGCCAACTCGTTATGGAGGATTTTTGCCATGCTGAATAGATTAATTCCTTTTAGGCGAGCGCTGTACGGGTCGCGAGCTACTATCCGAGCCAGTTGCTTGCAATTGAGGTAGGATTCGTAGTGGTCGTGGTTTAAACAGCAGCTCCAAGTACTGCGGTCATGAGTTGAGCGGGAGGAGACTCGCTATATAAAATGGAACCCCGGAACCAGCCCGTAAGTTGGTAGCGCATTTGCTGGGTGTGCGCGGTTCACCAGACAGGGCCTGCTAGAGTTTGCCTTCTCTAGCTTCTGGGAGTGAAGTGTGACCTTTATTATGTGATCACTTTGCGCGCTGGTTGAGCGTATCTCAACCTGCCCTTAAATGGGTCAAGCGGGGGTTTCCAGAGTTCGGCACTTCTGCTATGGTCGGGCATACCACCCTTCCATAGTGGCGACATCCTTCTCTTGTTAAACGATCCTGTTGCTTGCATCAGAGGACCGGTATACCCCATGAGGACAGGCACGATCCTTAAAAATCCCTCAGTACCGTAAGGGAACGGGATAAAAAAGGGAAAACTGTACGGGCCGCGAGCAGATGCTGCACCGTTTCTGGGGCAAGACAGTACAGCCTGCGTTATTACTATTATAATTATTATTGCTATATCTCGCAATTGCGGGAAAAAAAGCTTGCAAAGGGGTAGTTACTCACGATCCCCTTCTTCTGGCGATAAAATGGCGCTTTTGCCAATATAAAGTCATCTGCTGTTATTATTATTATTATTACAAGGTTCTGTTTTGGTTTTCCAGCTTTTCGTATCAAACCCAGCTGAATTCTTTCGAAGGACGAAATAAACAATAAAAGTAGATCATACATAACAAAAGACTGGACTAAAATAAACCATTAACTAATTAACGTTTAGCTAAAAAAAGTCAATATTAATTTCTGATCGATACTCTCTGAAGTGTTATTAATGTATTATGTGGCGGTGTAGTAAGATCAAGCCTACGGGTGTTCATTATCATTCCTAATTGATAAATTCTCTAATGACGAAACTTTATATCATTTGTAAGTAATATATGAATAATTCATTGAGAAATTTGAATTAAATACAATATAAAAAAAAATTACGAATATATATATATAAATGGGACCTTTCTAATATTTATGTTAGTAAATAGTACATGCATTAGTATCTTTAGATTTGTAATATAATAAGAAGGTGGTTACGCCCACATTAAGATAGTGGGTTTTTTTTTTTTCTATTTATTTATTTATTAAAAAAGAAGGCGGACGACCTTGTCGCCTTTTATTGACCTCGACATGACAGTCAAGTCGCGGTACAGGTTGCCTCGACATGACAGTCGCAGTCTGTACAAGTTGTGCACCATTAGTCTCTTTAACCATACAGACTATACACATCTTTTTTATGTATATAAATGTTGTGTTATAGAAATCTACATGTATATATTACCAAACTGGTCACTTGCAATACTTACTTCCGTTTAACATAGGGTTTTTTTTTTATTTATTCCTTTATATTATTTATATTTATTTTCCAACCGACATTAGTTTAGTTGCTACTTGTATTATATTTATGTCAACATATGTTCACATTAATGCAGAGGTCAATGAGTGTAGTTCCGCTTAAATTATATATGTTTTCTAGTTACATTTCCTGTCTTTTAATAAATGTCCCTTTAATTCAATAAATAGTAAGTAAACAAGTTATAAAATACAAGCTAATAAAATTAATTCTAACAAAAACGAATTATCATCTTGTTTATAGAGAGAGACAAAAAAAGTATATGGTATGAACCTTTCTGTTACGATATTCGATTTTCTCTTCTGCAATTTACATAGTTACAATTGACCAAATTCTCTTCATAATTATAATTCTTACAAGATGAAAAAAACACTTGAATTTCTGGGTTCGTGACCGTGTCAGTGTTTGTTTACGTTTCGCCCATATTGCAATGAGCCTCTTCCAGGATCGTTACCACCTTGACAAACTATTCCACTTGAAAGCTAAGAAATTCCAAGTATAAAAAAAAATCGTTTGGAGCGATTTTTCAAGAAAATCGCAAAAACCAATCAGTAAAATGATTACTTCCGGTTGATCGAATTTTTAATAAAACCTTATTGTCTGGTCGGTCCTATGTTAGCAATTAAATAAAATAT
The DNA here is from genome assembly GCA_011037195.1 of Triatoma infestans. Classification (NCBI taxonomy): domain Eukaryota; kingdom Metazoa; phylum Arthropoda; class Insecta; order Hemiptera; family Reduviidae; genus Triatoma; species Triatoma infestans. Next base: position 2,462 of record JAAEAF010009268.1, read on the forward strand.
CAAGTTTGAACTATATACGATTTTTTTTTTGTTTGTTATGCTGATTACTCACACACAAACCAATTTATTAACACCCACTTTTACAGATGGATCCAAAACTCCGACTGGGGTCGGAGCTGGGGGTCTACGGGGGCAGGCCTAAAGTAAAATTAAGGCCTGCCTAGGGAAGTACGCCACGGTCTTTCAGGCTGAAGTCGTGGCGTTACAACTCTGCGCTAGGGAGATTATAAGGCAAAGGATAGTGGGTAGAAGAGTGGCCATATACTCCGACAGTCAGGCAGCCCTGAAGGCACTTTCCTCACACCAAATAGTCTCAAGATTGGTGTGGGACTGCCTACTTGCCCTCACCGAGGTGGGTACTCGGAATAAACTGACACTCGCCTGGGTGCCGGACATGCGGGGTTCCTGGGCAATGAGAGGGCGGATGCCCTAGCGAGGGAGGGCTCGCAGGATACCTTTATAGGCCCCGAACCCTTCTGCGGCTTGTCCAGGAGCCTCATCCAAACTTCTATCAAGGGGTGGATAGAAGATCAGCGTCTGCGTTGGTGGGAGGGAACACCAGGACAGAGGCAGGCAAAGCTCTTCATTAAAAGACATTTGCCTAAATTTACCAAAGACCTACTGAGCCAAACCCGAAGGGATATAAGATAATTGTGGGTCTACTAACAGGGCATTGTAGGCTGAATAGACACATGCACCACCTACAACTTGCGGATAGTGCGGTATGCCGATTCTGCAAGGTAGAGGAGGAGACCCGGCGCACATCCTTTGTGAGTGCGCCGGCCTGGCGAGGATTAGGTTTCTTCAATTGGGGACGGGCAATCCCGAAGCTGAAAGCTTCATGACGGAGCCGCTCTCAGCTTTGCTAGGATTGATTAGGAGGGCAAAGCTGGGGGCTGTTCTGTAACTTAAGGGATCCACAATAGACCTCAATTTGTAGGTCGCAGTGGAATGAGGCCCCCCCGATTCTATTCTAACACCCACTTTCTCGAACTCAGAGGATTTCAAAACGTGTATAATTCGGTGAAAATGCAATTTCCAAAAAATGTGTTACGATCGCAATACATTCTCATACCAGCTTAAGAGAAAGTAAAAATTAACTAACCTTTCTTGAAAAACACGTGATGGTTTCCTGACTGATTGCATTTTTTTTGTAGTCCTAATTGAAAATTTTTATGAAATCGATCTTTTGTTTCGAAGAAACTGTTCAAATAAATGATGGGCTTATATCAATTTAGTTACTCTACCAAGTTTAGTAGCCATGTATTTAATAATGGGTATGAGATGGAAAGAATTGGGTTTTGAAAGATAAATAAACAGAACATTATATAATCAGAGAGTTACACAAACTGCCAGGACTACACTTGAATAGAAAGTAGAGATTGAAATGAGTAGAGAGAGTAAGGTATTAGATGGTTGTTGTCGCGTTGTTAATAGTTGAAAGAGTGTCCCTTGTAGGGCTTGCTCAGCTGTATTTAAACAGAGTCTCCCACTCTACTCTGGCCTAAATAGCGAGTGAGACGCTCAATTAATGTGTCACTCTCGCTCTCTCTCTCTCTGCTTTAGATCCCTCTCTTTGGATCCTTTTACATATATGTTCGACATCAAGAAGCAGAAAATAGCTGATTTGACACCGTAAAATCCATCATTCGATGTTTGTCGTCAACACGAGCAGTCTAATAATTAGCTAGCTTAGATAATTCATTCCATCCATCTTAGTTTTGACTTAAAGTACTGACGAGAACCCAGTTGTATTTTTATTGTGTTCACATTGTTAACCTTGAAAATAATTAATTAGAAAAAAATTAGTGTTAAAATTCAGATACATTCTTAAATTTTTCTTTTTTAATTGCCTTTTAGTTAATTTTTATGTGTAATTAGCATTTGTTATATACAATAGGAGATTATAATCGGTAATTAGTTAAAAATCATTTTTAGTTAATCCGATTACATAAAATAAATAAAATAAATATGGGCTGAAGATGATAGATACTCTAATGTCGAAACCATCTTTGTGAGACAACAAAATAAAATGATAATAATATTGATACTGTTGATACAGAAAAGGGGAATAGCTAAGTGATTAGTATAATGGAGTTGATGAGGAGAGAAATTGGGATTGATTAATTGGACGAGATATGAAGACACTGTTATAATATGCTATAAGTCTACACAAACTGCACTGGACTTGTAATGATTTTATAGAATAAAGGGTTAGAGTAGAGTTATGACACGATGTGATGTATATGGTTGAATCTGATAGATAGATATCTAGATCTCTCACTGGCTTATATACAGGTTCTCCCCACTCTAGCTTGCTTAAGTCAGAGAGCGCCAGAGAGAGTCTGTTTTCTCTCGATCGGGCTTGTATTCTCTCTCTTGCCGTTATATTAGCGTACTGGACTCCCTCGCGGAGGACCCGGGTTCCAGTCCAGCTGTGATACAGCCTTAGATTTTTTTGTTTCTTCTTAGGAACCTCTACAGCTCACTGTCCGGTGCTTGACATGTCTGTAACGAGAGAACACTGTCCGGAGGCTGGCAGTGCACTGAGAATTTCTCTGGGCGCCAGTGTCCATGGATGTTGACGCGGCTTAAATTAAAAATAATAATAATAATAATAATAATAATAATAATAATACTGATACATTAGTCACAATTATTACAACTATATTTTTTTTAAATAGTTTTAAAAATATTTTTAAGAATATTTTCGGAAATAGATAATTTATATTCTGTTATTTTTTTTAACGGCAATTCATATTCTGAACATTATTTGAAAGTTTAGAAAAAAAAAAAAAACTGTCAAAAATATTAACCTTGTTATTAATTACAAAAATATATATATATATTTAACATGTGAATGAAAACCGTGTAATAAAGTTGCAAGGCGAAAGAGACAGTAAAAATTAATCGAAATCTTGTGTATAATTAATTTTTTTTTTTTTTATTTCTCCCTCCATATAATTTTGAAATTGACTACCTTAACTGTGTATAACTAAATACAGTAATTTCTAAATGGTTTAAAGTTTCTATTAGGAGAGGGAGATTTAATTCACTGTTTGTAAAATATGAATTAAAGTAATTTTATTTGGTAATATAGGTCAAAACTCTCCGCCTTATGTAATTATCACTGCGAGTATTGTATAGCATGTGACCACACATTTCTATGGATATTATGGCTATATAGTGGTTTTATTTTATTCTTTGTTTATATGTTAAGTGTGTCAAATAGGTATAAAAGTAGGGGGCGTGTGGTCATCAGAAGTAATGAGCAAAAAAAAAATAAATAAATAAAGTCGGTCGCACTTCCGGTCAACCAAATTTTGATGCTTACAGTATATTAAAATGGCATTGGAAGGGGACGTCCAAGTCACTGCTTCCTAACAGCCACCACAAAATTAAGTTTTCACTGATGATTCTTTTAAAGCTAATTGATAATAGTCTTGCGGTATGTATAATGAATGTGAAGAGAAGAAAAACTTAGAGAAAATGAAATTTAGGAAGTTAGAAATAAACTAGATGATATGCTGAACACCGTATAATGAATAAAACACAAGCTGCAGGGACTTTACAGATAAATAGAAGTTAGATAGTGAGAAAATAATGAAGACACATACTGGTCGAATAATATGAAGGTAGTAGATAGGTTGCTGGCTGGATGTAGTGATGTAAAATTGTCCTTAACTGTAACTATCTTTTGATTCATTTAATGTCTGCTTCTTTGCTCTTAGAATCCTATGAATCCTTAATGATTCAGATCCCATTACATCATCCCCACCACTGCCACCAATATAATGTAAGTGAGGAGGAGAGAAAATGAATTTAGGAAGATAGTAATAAACTATAGATGATATGCTGAACCCTGTATAATGAGTAGAATCAAAACTGCAAGGACTTTACAGTTAAATAGAAGTTAGGTAGCGAGAGAATAATAATAAGAAGGTAATAGATAGGTTGCTGATTGGATGTAATGTCGTAAAACTGTAAAACGCTAATGTAAATAGAGGGAAGGAATTGGCTTAGTGGTTAGCACATTGGTCTTCCAAGCGGAGGTCCCAGGTTCGAGTCCAGTGCAGCCCTTAGATTTTTTTCTTCGTAGGAGTCTCTATAGCTCACTGGTTCCGTGATGGATAGTGTTGTCTGCAGCGAGAGAACTCTGTCCGGAGGCCAGCAGTGCACTGAGATGGCACCGGGCGCTAATCACCTCAGTTGTTGACGCGCCTTAAATTAAAAAAAATAATAATAAAAGACAGACAGGCTGAGTAATAAGGTGTAGATAGGTTGTTGACTGGATGTACTGTTGTAAAACAGTCCTGAATTGTACTGCTGCCGCTCTATATATATGAATCGAACTCCCCTTGTGGCCTAGGTTGGGAGAGTAACTAACTTTTGATTCATTTAATGACTGCTTCCTCGCTCTTTGAATCCTATGAATCCTTAATGATTCGGATCCCACTATATTATCCCCACCACTGCCACCAATATAATGTAAGGGAGGAGGAAAGAAAATGAATTTAGGAAGATAGTAATAAACCAGATGATATGCTGAACCCTTTATAATGAGTAGAACACAAACTGCAAGGACTTTACAGTTAAATAGAAGTTAGGTAGCGAGAGAATAATAAAGAGACAGACTTGCTTAGTAATAAGAAGGTAATAGATAGGTTTCTGACTGGATGTACTGACGTAAAACTGTAAAATGCCATTGTAAATAGAGGGGAGGAATTGGCTAAGTGGTTAGCACATTGGACTCCCAGGCGGATGTCCCGGGTTTGAGTCCAGTGCAGCCCTTAGATTTTTTCTTCCTAGGAGCCTCTATAGCTCACTGTTCGGTGATGGACAGTGTTGTCTGTAGCGAGAGAACACTGTCCGGAGGCCGGCAGTGCACTGTGAACTCTCCGGACGCTAATCATCACAGTTGTTGACGCGCCTTACATTGAAATAATAATAATAATAAAAGACAGACTGGCTATTGGACAGACTGGACAGACTATTATAAGGGTAGATAGGTTGCTGACTGGATGTACTGTTGTAAAACAGTCCTGAATTGTCCTGCTGCCGCTCTATATATATGAATCGAACTCCCCTTCTGGCCTTGGGGGGGGAGAGTAACTAACTTTTGATTCATTTAATTTCTGCTTCTTCGCTCTTTGAATCCTAGGAATCCTTAATGATTCAGAACCCATTTTATCATCCCCACCACTGCCACCAATATAATGTAAGTGAGGAGGAGGAGAATTAGAGAAAATGAATTTAGGAAGATAGAAATAAACTAGATGATATGCTGTACAATCTATAATGAGTAGAACACAAACTGAAAAGAATTTTACCGTTAAATAAAGTTAGGTAGCGAGAGAATAATAAAGAGACAGACTGGCTGAGTAAAAAGGAAGGTAGGTTGCTGACTGGATGTACTGTTGTAGACTGAACGGCTGTCGCTCTGTTTATATGAATCGAACTGATTCTTCTTAGTCTGTCCAAAGGAGTCACTAACTTTTGATTCATTTTATGTCTGCTTCTTTGCTCTTCGGATCCTATGAATCTTTAATGATTCGGATCCCATTACATACGTATATAAAGTGATAAGAGAAAGGCTACCCGGTTTTCGAGAACATCACTAAACTATGATTAAATCTTATAATAAACACTCCCTTCCTATAGACGGATACTGACTGTAATCTTCCTATCAGGTCTAGTGATTGACATTTAAATGGAATTTTAAAACTTAATGATTTTAGTTGGAAGTTTTTTGGCTGTTTGTTATTTTGATTATTACTTGGATAATAAATTTTTTTTTTTAACCTTATTTACAGCCTTTTTTATTTTGTATTTATTTTTTTATTCTTGTAATTACATTTGCTCCCAACGTTTCGACACTACACGTGTCATTGTCTAGGGTTTTTTTTCCTTTTGTTTTTACAATACTCTGTTAGTTGTTTGATGTGTTATGTTGATTTTAATTATAACCAATACTAAGGCCTCGTTTTATTTTCAATTATAATTTTTTCAAATTTGTAACACTGATGTATTACAGTCATTTATTTTTATATATGTGGTTAATTTATTAAAAGTTAGTCGCCTTGTTAATTGTATTAATTATGTGACCATATGGTTTTTCTGGTTTTAATATATTGAGTTTTTTTTTACGTTGCTAGCAAGGCGACTCAAAAAAATTACAGGCCATAGAAACTTCATTTTTAAAGAGTATTGTAAAAGCAAAAGGAAAAAAATCCCTAGACAATAACACGTGTAGTGTCAAAACGTTGGGAGCAAAAATGTAATTACAAGAATAAAAAAAAATAAATACAAAATAAAAAAGGCTATACGTAAATGAGGTTCAAAAAATTTTATTATCCAAGTAATAATTAAAACTTAAAGTTCTTGCTACTATTACTTATTTCAGGTTTATGTTCTGTCCACTTCCACATTATCAGAAATAGGCAAAAGTAGGCTCACTGACCTCCTAATGGGGTCCCGCACAATGGAACATAATAATTATTAAACTCACAGTTCTCACTGCTGAAGCACAATTTTCCAAGGATTTGCAACAAAAAAAAAAAAACAGGAATCTGATGAATCTCAGTTAATATAAAAATTTTGTAACAAAATTTTTACCCAATTCAAAAATGAAAAACAAACAAATCTATCTGATGTTGATGTTTTGCCACGGGTGACGGGGAAGTTGTATCTTAACTAACACGCACATGACTTTCTGACTTTCACCTACTCCAAATTAATTCATGTTCATAAACAAATGTTCTTTAAATGTTTAGAAACATTTAAATGGATTAGCGATAAAATATATATTATTTTGGAAAAAATGTTTCAAATAAAAGTGATACGTTTTTATATGAGCTTGTCATTGAGTTTAAAGGATATTTCCGGTGAAAACTTGATATCGAAAATTAAGCACGATTACAATACTTCCTCCTTCTAAAGAGTAAGATAAGAGAAAGTAAAAATATAGATAATGTTCTACCATGTACTTAACAACTATTACATCATATCAGATAGATAAGCGAGTGATTCACAGCAGCTATTTTGCTAGAAAATAATTTATATACTATTATTCTAGGAAGAAACTTACATAAAATAAAACTTGGTGTGAAACACTCAAACGATTTTCTTCTTACACCTGTTAATGCATCTATATATATAAAAATTCAGCATCCGTATTTTTGTGGCCGCAAAACTCGAAAAGTAGTCGAGTGGATTGATTTGAAATTTTTACACAACGTTGTATTTCTATATAAGAGTGTTTATATACTTTTTACTCCGAAGTTCTCACAGAAATGGGATATTCCGAGTGAAAATCCGTTCAAACGGCCATATTACGTTAGCACGTGCTTCTTCAGGTATTGCTGCTACGTTGATGGAAGGAGGTAGAACAGTGCCTTCAGCTCTTAAACTGTCACTAAACATGCACTTCATAGAAAACTCAACATGTAACATTTCCAAAACATCAGGAATTGGGAAAGATTCTTCGGGCGTGCAAAATCATTGTATGGGATGTGTGTACAATGGCTCATAAGAAGTCATTGGAAACATTACACCAACATTGAAAGACTTACGAAATAATTAGGCTCCATTTGGTGGAGCATTGGTGTTACTATCCGGTGACTTCAGGCAAACGCTTCCAGTGATAGATACCTCGGTCACCACCAACTGATGCATTGCATGCTTGCTTGAAATATTCAACTCTTTGGAGCACAGTAAAAAAAAATTCATTTAACAACGAATATGAAGGTTCAGCTTCAAAACGATCCAACAGCTGCCATATTTTCAAGACAAATTACTCGAACTCGGTAACGGCACAAATCCAGAAACTGGAAAAATCACTTACCCATCTAATCCCTGCAACATTGTATATTCAAAAGAAGAATTAGTATTCCAAAAGCATCGAAACAAATTATCAAAAATCACGCATGGTTAAGCGGAAGAGCCATTCTAGCAGCTAAAAATGTCGACTTTCTCGATATGAACAACATCATTCTAAACAGAATCGCAGATGAAACAGTGACATACAAATCCATTGACTCCGTGAGGGACCAAAGTGAAGTGGTGTATTTTCCAATAGAATTTCTTAATTCATACGATGTTTCTGGATTACCGCATCACATTCTAAATTTGAAAATTAGAGTGCCAATTATATTACTCAGAAACATCAATCATCCAATGTTATGCAATGGTTCACGATTAGTAGTTAAAAAATTGATGAATAACCTAATTGAAGCAACAATTCTCATTGGACCTCATCAAGCTGAAGACCTACTACTTCCACGAATACCACTCCTTCCGACAGATATGCCGTTCGAGATCAAACGACTTCAATTTCCGACGATAACTGGACGTAGCCCATTACGACGATTTTACACCTACCTTCGGATATAATGACTCCTAGGTACGACTTCCAAAAACTCTTCAAAGTCTTGATATTAGACCAGAGGGGCATGGAAGGACGGGCCGCTAATTTGAGGTGAATCTATGTGGTACACGGACGGATCTAGGATGGAGGAAGGAGTAGGAGCCTGCTTGTACGGGGCTCTCGTGGATGTGATATTTCGGTGAGCCTGGGAAGACTAGCCACGGTCTTTCAGGCGGAGCTAGTCGCAATCATTAACTGCGCCGCCGAAATAAGAAGACGGGGAGTGCAAAACTCCAGAATCGTCATTTATTCGGATAGCCAGGTTACCCTGCAGGCAATTGACTCGTAGGAGATAAGCTCAAGGCTGGTGTGGGATTGCCTTGGTACACTTATTAGGGAAATCAATAGCCATAATAAGATCTTCCTGGTTTGGATATCTGGGCTTACGGGTCATAGAGGCAATAAGGCGGCAGATCGTTTGGCCCGGGAGGGTTCCATTGGAACACTTATCGGACCGGAACCGTTCTGTGGTGTCTCAAGATGCCTTAGGAGTGCATCCATTAGGGTATAGATGCACGACCGATCAAGGCCTCGGCCAAAACCCCAGACCAAAGGCAGGCGAAAACGTTCATTCATAGCTACTCGCCCAGGCTAACTGCAGAACTACTCCAAATAGGCCGGTTGGCCATAAGGATTGCAGTTGGCGTTCTCACTGGCCATTGCAGACTCAATAAGCACATGTACCGCATGGGCCTGGCTATGATGTGCTATGTCAGCGCGAAGGCACAGTATGGCTGAGGTATAGCCTCTTTGGAGAGGAGAAGCTGGCGCTTGCAAGCCTCCGCCAACCCTCTCGGGTCTATTAAGTCTATTAAGGCAGACAGGGCTCGAGAGGATGCTCTGATGGCAGGTGCTCTAAATTGACCACCTGGGAGCCTCTCCAGACTCCACAGTTCAGCAAAGGACAGGTTGGAGAGCGGTCTCCAACTTAGGGAGTGCCACAATAAACCCGTGGTGTCGCAGAGGCGCAGGGTGAAGAGCCAATCCCCCCATAGAATCTAATCTAATTTAACACATTTAATTCTAATTAATATTATTTGGATGATACAATTGTGTAATAAATTAAAATAGCAATAAATTAAAGGAAAACATAACTCTACTCCCACTAAAAGCCGCCTATTCCCAGAGAAATTTTTCAAATAAAAGTTATCAGTCGTACTATAAAGAAAACCGTTCCAACTTTTTTTGGTTGAATCCCATGGTGACAACCCAATTTGGAATGTCAAAATTCTAACTTTCCGCGAATTTATATTTTTGAGCTATGCTGTTCACATACATATACACATATCCATACACACACACACACACACTCACACTCACAAAACGTGTATTTCCGGTGATAATTCGATGTCGAATATTTGACGCGGTCACAGATTTTCTCTTACCTAGAGTAAGAAGAAGAGAAAGTAAAAAAGATGCATTGTTTTGAAGTCATTTGAATTATATTTTTCCATTTATAATGTCATTTTTTTTTTTAATATTTCTAGTAAAGAAATTAATATAACAAATGATGACCTTTAATATCGATAATTAAATGACAAAGACTATAAATATGACAATTTGTCGTTGTTTTATAAAAATTATTAATCATAGGAGAATTAATTAATAATCACTTCCAATTATTTATTATATGCTCTGTGTTGTTTAAAAACGTATGCTATTTTTAGATATAGTAATTACCATATAAATCAGAAAGTACAATTATTTAAAACATGATTTTACAATTAAACCATCTCGTTATCTTTTATTTATATAGTATTGTGCACTTTCTTTATGATTATTGTTACTTTTTATTTTTTTCTACATCCTTCTCTGATAATAATAGAATCGTAATTTTTTAATTGCTCATATATTTTTAAGCAATAAATAAATTACGAGATATATAATAAAATACTCCACTACTACTACACACTGTAGCTCCATCCGAAGTAGTTCATGCTTGAAGTAGTCTTTTACTTTTACTGGCGCTAGAATTTTGGAATTTTCTTGAAAACTGTTACAATGAGGTTGTTGACGCGTTGTGACTGCTATATAAACTGTTCTAAAGACTGTCCATTGAAGGGCTAGCGCTGCTGTATATAAACAGAGTCTCCCACTCTAGTCTGGCCCTAAGTAACGAGGGAGACTCTCAATTTTCGGGTCTCACTCTCCACTTAGGATCCCTCTTTTCGGATCCTATTACACTGCTTAAATAGAAACATATCACCTTTATTTCAAACATTTTTTTAAAAATATTGATTTTAGACGAGGGATATTGATGATCTCTGTCCTAATTAGTTTAAATTTAAAAATTGCACAAGCTTTATAGTTTTTTTTGCTATTTATAGAGCGTATCATATGAAAGCATCACCATTTTTATGTCCAATCCAAGAAATATATATATTCCAAGCTTAAAAAAAATTTCTTGATTAAACTGTATTAAAATTAAGTTTGAGCTTCATCAAAGTAATAAAGATTCTTTAATATGGAGATAATTTTGTTCCACACAAAGTTTTTTGTCCTACAATAACTTCTGCCTGAATATAGTAGCCCTTGGAGCCGTTTAGAGAAAAAAAAACTATTTTACTAAGAGCGATACAAAAACAAATTTAAATTTTATCACCTTTTATATAATTTAATATGGTTTTTTATGTTGTATATTGTCAAGAGTGACTGTATAATAATATGGTAGAGTTCGTCAGAAAATACATAGGCAAACTCGAGAACTATTCAGCCGCTTTAATCCCGGAGTGGTTAAAGACTTGGATTACTATGCTGGGCTGTAAAGTGAAAGGGATCTTTGGCTTTGAATCTTGAATTTTATAGATTTAATTAAGAAGAATAATATGGTAAAGACCTACCTGCCACACACTATTGCAACTAATTGCCAATTTGTTAAGAACAACTAATTGCGAGGATTGTTAGGGAATGCCGCGAACCGCTAGAATTTCTGGCAAACCACCAATAGCCTTCAGCTGGCTTTGGGTGCCGGGACATAAAGGTGCATTCACGGCAACGAAGTGGCCGACAGACTGGCGAAGGCGGGTGCCTCACGAACGCCCGTTGGTCCGGACCCTTTCTGTGGCATCTCGCACAGAACTGCCCGTGGGGCCATTGAAAAATGGCTAACACGTAAACATACAATATACTGGAAAAATATTGCAGGGCTGAGGCACTCTAAGATTTTCCTGGAGGTACCCTCAAGGACTCGCATAAACTATATCCTCGGCTGCACGAAAGTGAAGCTAAGGAGAATTACTGCCCTAGTTACAGGGCCATTGCCTTTTAAGGAAACCTATGATGCATAATATGGGTCTCTCTGGAGGACCCACTTTGCAGGAATTGTGGACAAAAGGATGAGACACCGTTTCACTCACCTTCTTGGGGATTGCGTGCACTATGCTCGCAGATGATTCCTAAAATTTGGCGTCCACAATTTGGAGTCAAACGTGGAATCAGAAATTTCACTCGCCTCAGCCCTGGCGTTTTTTAATGATTCAGGGCTGATGTGAGGTGCCTATATACAGGGGACACAATGGGCCCAACTGAGGTCTAAGTGCTGAACCTCTAGGAGGCCCCGAGTTTTTAGATTAGATAGAATTGCCAGTTGGTGGACGTAAAGCCGGTTTTGCTAATATAAGCAATATATTGAACATACAGATGCGTTTTCATTTCTTTCATTTTCGAGTTTCAAAAAACTAATGACCAAAAATTACCATAAGACATTAATAAAGTTTATACCGGTGTGTGTGTGTAGATACGAGTAAATAAATAAATAAATGGTCATGTTACATAATAAATAATTGTGGTAAATTATGCGATGTGTACAACATGCATTGCCTTGCTATTGTAAATATATGCAAATGGCACATTCTACCCTCTCATTTCTCTCTCACCTCTTTCTAATATTATTTGAAGCACATACTTCATGCATCAACCACAAGGTACTAACTAAAATATATGTGCGCATGTAAAATAGATTCACATACATACATGTGTGTGTGTGTGTATATATATATTTATATTTATATTTACATACTGGAAGTTTGTTTTGTTTTACTAGTTCTCATGTTTTCTATATAAAAGACTTGAATCAGTAATATCCCGTACAACTGCGATAAACAGATATGTAATATAAGGGGGCCACTTGACCTTCCTTCCGATCTCCTTTCTATCTACCTGCTAAATTAATAGATCATATTATATTCAATTATTGATTTAAATACTTTTTTTTGTTTTAATTTAAGGCGCGTCAACATCTAATGGTCATTGGCGCCCGGAGCCTTTTCAGTGCACTGCCGGCCTCCGGACAGTGCTCCCTCGTTACAGACAACACTGTCCATTACCGGGGACATCCCCATGTAGGTCTCAGGGTAGAATAGGCCTACAGTATGCCCTGCCTGTCGTAGGAGGCGACTAAAAAGGAGACCCTGCACTGGACAAGTCGTATCTTTTAATAAGAATGTGTGAGTCCTTGTGTGTGAAGTAAAATCTAGTTGTGTCACTCTTCAACAACTACAGATATTTTAGCGTAGGCTTGTGGCGAAGCCATCGCCCACCCTGCGGGGTGCAATCAAACTCTGGCTTTCTAGGTTGGGGATTCCCTCCCCCAACCCATCTTGATCCTTTCCCCTTCCAGGGTTGCCTGCAAGTTACCTGGGTTACTAAAACCCCTGTGCTTGAGGCAATGGACAGAAATCAGTAGATGGACACTAGAACCATCAGGCGTGCGATCAATCACGCTAGCTCGTTTGAGTTGAAATACTGAACTATGGGCGCAAGCTACTTTCCCAGTCAATTGCTGGCAATTGAGGTAGGATTCGTAGTGGCCGTGGTTTAACCAATAACTCCAATGACCGAGATCATGAGTTGAGCGGGAGGATATTCGCAATATAAAATTAACCCCGGAGTCAGCAAGCGTATTTGCTGGGTGTGCGCGGTTCACTAGACAGTGCCTTCTCTAGCTTCTGGTAGTGGAGTGTGACCACGTTGTGGGATGACTCTGCGCGCTGGTTGAGCGTATCTCAACCTGCCCTTAAATGGGTCAAGCGTGGGAGTGCTTCGGCACTTCTGCTATGGTCGGGCATTGCATTAAAAGTCCTTCCATGGTGGTGACATCCTCTTCTTGTTAAACGATCCCTTTGCTTGCAACGGAGGACCGGTAAACTCGAAAGGGTAGGTACGGTCTAGAAAGATCCCCCGAAGTACCAGGAGGAAAAGGGGTATAAGGGAAGAATGTCCATCACCGGACAGTGAGTTGTAGAGGCTTCTAGGAAAAGAAAATCTAAGGGCAGCA
>JAAEAF010009269.1:0-19747 GCA_011037195.1 Triatoma infestans
TGTTGTCAGCATTTGAACTCTCGTATTTATTAGAAATTAATAAGAAAATCCGCTTTTAATTTTAGTTTATGGAACAAAGAAATAGGAAAAAAACGACGAAAATTTAATCTTTATGATTGAATATCTTGGCAACGGTTTGAAATATTGAAGTGAAATTAACGGCATTATTCTTCATTTTTTTAGTACTTTTCAATACAGTAGTAAAAAGTGAGGGGGTCAAAAGGAAATCGCAACTTTCAATCAACGATTTAAGGTGTAAGGCGGCAATAAAATCAAATAACATTAACACCATCATAAAGTATAGTGAAAATACTTCAACAAACGTTACATTTACTTTTTTGACATCTTTCTTCGTTTAAGAGAAATTTCAAAAGTGGCCCATTTAAATGGGCATATTTATATATATATAATATCTTTCAGATATTTTACAAATCAGAGAATCTCGGAAAACAATATTTACTATTAAGATCAAATTTCGATAATTGGACATACGATTTTAATAAATTTCTATCAAAGAAATAGGCCAAATTAAAGGACATTGAAAATGCAATCAAATATTTTAATTAATTACTGCCAAATAATGAAAGCAGTTTCAAAAATAAAAAAAACTCAAAACAATGGAGAGAGAAGTCTATGATGAAACTAGTGAAGAGCACTCTACTTGCACTAATGTCCTACATAATGAATACTTAATTGACTTACAGCTGTGTAATTCAACTCAATTTACGAACACCTGATACATTATGAGAGCACAAGAGTTGGGGCGCCATATAATTTACAATTTTATTGCATTACTAATTGTGTCTCCATTAATAGCTATCTAAAAATAATAATAATAATAATAATAATAATAATAATAATAATAATAATAAAAAAGTGTCTGTATGTATGGTGCTGAATAAAAGATAAAAAGAATACCGATAAATCGATAAGAACGAAGGAAACTTTTCAGATTTTTATGTATTTTTTTTTAGTTTTTCTAACTTATAAAAAATAAATTGTAATAGTTCTAAAGAAGAATACTGTACACAAAACTCTATTACACAGAACTGCAGGTATTTTCATTTGGGATCTCCAGGTAATGAGATAGCTGGGAGAAAAATCTACAAAAGAAGTCTTTCTGGTCAGAAGAAGAGACAAGAGAGTGGTTAGTTGGACAGGAGAAGAGTGATGATGTGGGATGGAGGACAAAAGCTGAGTCAGAACAGGACAAGGATAAAAATAAAATAAAAAAAATAAAAAAAAATGGTCGACCCAAGAAACCAACCCTCAGCTATGCCTTCTTGTCCGGTCCAGGTGGTTATTGAAAAGTATAAAAACGAACAGGTTATAAAGGATTGTTGTTCATTGGTTCAGTTTTTACAAACACAATTTGATTATTTTCACTTCTTATAGCTGCGAGAAAAAGTATTTTTGAAATTGACATTTCATTGAAAATATATATTTTGAGGTCCTGTGAGGTTGACAAAAATGTTATTAGGGAATAGTCTCTGTGTAAGTGTCTTTGATGTGAACGAAATATATCAAAAAAAATCTGGTGTGAAACACTCACACAACTTTCTCTTACTCCAGTTCTCAAAATTATATGTGACAAATTTTATAGTTAGTGTGCCAAATTTAATGAAATTCGTCGAAAAACTGTCAAGTAAAAGGGCACTTCCGGTTTATTAATTTTCTTGAAACTCTGAATTTTGGCCATCTATTTATTTCTAACTAATAATGTTTGGATGATAGAATTGTATAATAAACTAGGATAGCACTTGATGAAAAGCTAACCCCACCCCTCCCCTAAAAGTGCCCTTAAAAGAATTTTCCCAGATAAATGTTTTAGATAAAAGTTGTAAATCTTTGCATGTTTAGTTTATATTCGAAGTTTCAAAAAAATCGATGGAGCCATTATTGAGAAAATTGCGAAAAAGTGAATAAATCATTTAGTAAAGTGGTAAAGTAAACGCACTTCCGGTGATCCGATTTTTTTCAAACTCCGAATTTCAACTACATATTTAATTCTAATTAACATTATTTAGATGACAGAATTGTCTAATAAACTGAAATAGCACTTTAGATGGAACCTAACCCCACCCCTCCCCCAAAAGTGCCCTTAAATGCATTTTCTCGGAGAAATGTTTCAAATATAAGTTACAGCTCTTTGTATGGGTGGTTGATGTTTCAAGTTTAAAGAAAATCGTCGGAGCAGTTTGAGAAAATCGCAAAAAAAGTAAAAAATCCACTATGTAAAGTGCCGTACGGTAAAGGGTACTTCCGGTTGCCGGAATTTTGACAGATAACCGTAGTGTCAGAATCCCATGGTGATACCTATAACGGAATATCAAGTTTCAACTTTATCGGGTTTTTCGTTTTTGAGCTAGCTGTGTTCCACTTCACATAGTTCACATTACATACATACATATACATACCATACATACACACACACAACAAACAACACACACCCCACCAACACACACACACACACACACACCACACACAAAACAGACCAATTTGCTCTGTTATAACTAAAAAAACCAACTTTTTTGAAAACCTCAGGGGACCTCCCAAAACGGATATTTGGTGTGAAAACTCATATATCGAAAATTTGACACGATTTACAATACTTCCTCTTACTAGGAGTAAGAGAAAGTAAAAAACAAATCGTAGAAAGCTCAAGCTTGGTATTTCGTTAAGATATTAACCCCGCATCGGACCCAAAGGTTTCAGGCAAAATCCTGCAGCCGGAAGGGTGACTTTACTAAATGCTTTCTTCTCAAATTTCTTGAAAACAGTTCTAATTGTTTTCTTTAAAACTTCTGGTACTATCTATGCACATAATACTAATCATTTATTTGAAAGACAACCAGGAAAATTGTAATTTTTTAGGGAGTGGGTCTGTCCCCTAATATATTAAATTATATTAGAAGCATTGCAAGGATTCCAAATTTGAAGAGAGTCGAATGTGTTAACCATAAATACGATTTTACAGAATAAGTTTTTTGAGGTTTTTTTTGGGGGGGGGGGACTTTCTCGTAAACGACGTAAAATTCCATTTAAATTTGGAATGTAAACTGTACAGTAATATACTCGTAAACATATGACTTTTATGTGCAACAGTTTTCAGAAACAATTGATTTCAAGGAATTCATCAGAGATATTTTGAATGATAGCCTGCTTGTTTTTGTGGTCATTGACCGGTTTCGGGCGTTCGCTCATCAACAGGATGTTTTTATCAATCAGTGCAATAACATAGACTTGCACAGAGCAAATACAGTTTGATACACTCTCGGCCATTTTAAAGGGTTTCAATAAAAGAGAGTATTAACTGTGTTTGCACTGTGCAAGTCTATGTCATTACACTGTTTGACAAATGCATCCTCATGATGGGCGATCGCCCGAAACCGGTTGATGGCCACAAAAAGTAGCAGGCTATCATGGAAAATATCTCTGATGCTTTCCAGCTTTGCGGAGCGCACCACAACATTCAAGTAATTCTGCGGATCTTTCCAGCTTTGCGGAGCCCACCACAACATTCTGCGGAATTTCCGGCATTAATTTTCAAATGTTATATGTAGGGTTGGCTCAATGTTATTGGCGCTATCTTCTGCACTACAATTTATTCACTTCTATTACTTGGCTGGATACGATTACTAATCCCCACCCCAATTTCGAAATTTTGTCAGGATGGTAATAGTTTTACTTACAGCAGTAAGAGAACGTAAAAATCTATTGTAAACACACACGACTTTCTCTTACCTTTCTTAATACAGTTATATATAAAATGACAATTTTTTTAAATTTCTAATTTTGCTCTTTTGTCCAAACACAAACATAAAGATGGTGCGGGAAAGAGCCAACCTAGCAATAAAGTCAGGTAGGGGGAATGACTTACATTGCAGAGAGGCCAATATATTGAATTTTAACGACTCAGATTCATCAAAACCACCATAAAAACAAATTTTTTCAGAAGAATATTACAAATAAAAGCGATAGGTTTATATCTGTACAGTTAATATTCTTAAGTTTGAAGCAAAATTTTTAGAGCAGTAAAGTAGTCCAAAACCTTCCGTATCTAATCCATGGTAGTAAGCTGTACCTAAACATTACCAAACCAAACTTAGAACTTCCCTGCCACTTTTTCGTTTTTGAAGATATTTTGATTACACTAACACATACATGGCTTTCTCATAATCGCTAAAAATAATGTTTCCGTTGACCTCGAAACACGATCGCAATACTTCCTCTTACTAAGGAGTAAGCGACTGTAATATTCAAGTACAAAAATAAAAAAAGGAACGGATTATTTTCCATGGGATTATTTTGTTCACTCCCTCCCACCGGTAGACTGTGCTGAATAAGGTGACTGTCCTGCAAAATATGAGGCCTAGTCAGTACAATATACCGTCAACAATAACTATAACAAGAATAAAGTCGACTTTATTGAAGTTACTGTGGAACAATATACTACAGTCAACAATGATCATGACATTATACACTTACACACGCACATTGTTACAAAGCGTAAAAAAAAAAAAAATACTTAGTGGGTGGGTGGTAGGAGTAAGATGGAAGTAGTGGGCACACTATTTAGAAGAAGATGGGAGAACAGTTCCTTCCCCTCCCCCACCAGGTGATGGGCGTTGAACCTTTTGAAGGGCACAGGAAGTTCAACTAGAGGAAGTTACTTACAGAAGAGTAGACTCCAACCACTACTACTAATTATATACAACGGCAAAAGGAAGAAGGCTTCAATACTTCTTATGTTACTACCATTCGGAGAGGGGGGAATAGTGCGTTTAGTGTTTAATGATCGTCATCGTTTTGTACTCAAGTCGTTTTTGTTTATTTTCCACTGTACTTATCTTTTCTTATCTATGATTCTTATCGATCTATATATGTTTAAATCAATTAACAGACTTAGTTTGTAAGTAGATTAGTTATTTAATTAATATTCAACATAATGTAACTTAAAAGGAATTTTTCTTGTTGCGTCATAAGTTTTCGGGTCAATTTACTTTCTCTGACTCCCTCATAAAAGCAGTATTGTGATCCTGAGTGCGAAAAAAAATGTCTTTAGCGAATTATCTGTACGTGTGTCTGTAATGTGTGTACAAAAATAACTCAAAAATGTTAAATCAGAAAGCACAAACTTGGTGTTCCGTTTAGATATGACCATCTTCCCAACTGACACTAAGGTTTCGGACAAAATCCATCTCTACCAGAGGACTACAACTTCACTGAATGATTTTTTTTCTTCTTCTAAGTTTTTCGAGATTTTCTCGAAAACGGCTCCAACGATTTCCTTGAAATATAAGTAGCCTAACACGTTTATATGAAAACATTTTTTTTAGGGGTGGCAGTGTTTTTAGGGAGAAACACTAGCGTTTAGTTTTTCCTCTAAAGTACTAACCACTTCATCATTACAATGTATGGTTCTGCCTTCTATTATAATATTAATGTATATTAGATGGATTCCTAGAACATCAAAATTTGAGGAAAAAGTTAACCGCAACTTCGATGGCTTTACAGAATATATTTTTGAGGTTATTTTTTTTGGAATTTTCTCGGAAAACATTCTCCAATGATTTCGCTCAAACTAGAAATACTAAACTGCACAGATAAAAAAAAACCTATCACCTTTTTTTTAGGTGGTTCTAAAGAAATCTGAGACGTTAAAATTCAAATGTGTTTGTTTCAATATTATTGGCGCCTTCTACAATGTAATCATTATTCAGTCTACATGCTTCGATTGGTTTCGCTGGCACTTATCTCCCATAGCACCTGTAGAATTTATGTTAGGACATATATTGTGAGCAAATTACGAAATTTAATAAGAATTTGTCATTTTATATTAAACTACATTAAAAGGTGTATGAGAAGGTCGATGATATCAATGGATATTTTTTGTTTTGTTTTTATACCAAAGTAAAAATTACAAACTAATTAGGATTTATCAATAGGACAAGTGGTACAGCATTTATTACGACGGCGATCAGGAAAATGGCTAAGAATATATATATTTTTCCCAGTTATTTTTTGTTCTTAGCAAATAATGTAAAAAAAATGACGTAATACTGAAAATTGCCTATGACGAAATTAGTAAGCTTTCAACAGCTTTTTCCAGGTTATCAACTTATATTATATTATGTATACGCCAAAAAACGAATATTATTAATTAAGATTTTATTTTTTAAAATTCGGAATAAAACTTTATTCTAAATTTATTTGGTGATCTTAAATTACAAAATATAAGTAATGATAACGAAAATAATATCAATGTAAAGCAATGTGGTAAAGCTGAGGGAGCTGGATTAAACCAATTTTCATGAATAGAATAAAGTAACATTGAAAGAAGAAATATTTTATACATAATTCCAACCAATCGATAATTAATCGTTCAATTTATCGTACTGTAGACGAAAGAATGATGGAGAGATATAATTTCAATTAATTAATAGAATATAATAAAATTAAAACGGTACCGATAAAACTTCTGATAATGATTTCAAATTAAATTACAATAATGAATACGATTGAATAATTTTATTACCCTTAATTATAAATAATTAATTAAATAAAATTCATATTATATTAATTTTTGTTAATTATTGCAATTCACCGGAAATAGATGTTTCAATTTTCCCTTTGTACGAAAGAAAAAATGTTTTCAACGACTTTTAGTGTGTGTATGTGTGTGTCTGTATGTGTGTGTTTTAAAAAAATAACACAAAAACGAACGAAGTTCAAACATGATATTACGTTTAGGGTCACTACCACACCGAACCATACACGATGATTACGAGCTACATCCAACAACCGGAAGTATAACTTTAGTCAATGATTTTTTCAGTTTCCATTTTTTCTAAAACGGCTCCAACAATTTTCCCGGGAAAATTGATTTTTTTTATTTTTTTTTTATTGTTTCTGGGGGAGCAGTAGCTTTATACTTTTCCTCTAAATTACCACTTCAGTATAATATATAGTTTTACCGCCTACATATTGGAAGTATTGATAGAATTCCAAATTTGAAGACAATCGGTTTATTGGAAATGCGATTTTACAGAGTAGGTTTTGGAGTTTTCGTTTTGGAATTATCTCAGAAACGGTTACAAATAATTTTCTTTAATTTTCCAATGCTGTTTGCTGGATAGATAGAAACGTAATCACTTTAATTTGAAACAACAGTTTTTTTTAAAAAATTTTATTTTAAAATAGTAATTAGTGATCTGTCAGTTAGACTAAAATTAAATTTGCATAAGCTTAGAAAGTTTTGACATAGAGCGCTCCACGTAAGATCGCTCACGTATACAATTAAAATACCCCACCATTAATTTTATGGCTAGCCACAAACTAAACATTATTAACGTTGTAATTTTAAAGGAAAATTACTTTATTAAATTCTATTAATTCAGTGTAACAATGAAGGGGCCGTATGATGTTAACACACTTTAATTTGATTTTCAACTAATATTGAAAAAAATAATTGAAAAAAAAAAAAATGTTTATTTTTATTACTTTAAATATCTATACAGAAAAATAAAAATATAGCTTTTCATTAAAAAAAAATCTGGTGTGAAACACTCACACAACTTTCTCTTACTCCAGTTATCAAAATTATAATTGACAAATTTTATAGTTTGTATACCAAATTTAATGAAATTTGTCGAAAACTGAAAAAACTATTCAGTAAAAGCGCACTTCCGGTTTACTGATTTTCTTCACACCCGGAATTTTGGCCAATTATTTATTTCTAATTAATTTGATTTGGATGATAGAGTTGTATAATCAAGTATGATACCACTTTAGAGGAAGCTGCAACCCTACACCTCTCCTAAAAGTGCCCTTAAATGAATTTTTCCAGAGAAATGTTTTACATAAAAGTTGTAGACCTTTGAATGTTTAGTTTATATGTGTAATTTCAAGAAAATCGTTGGGGCCATTTTTGAGAAAATCGCGAAAAAGTGATAAAATCATATTTAGTAAAGTGTTAAAACAAAAGCACTTCCGGTTTTCCGATTTTTCTCAAACTCGGAATTTCAACAACATATTTAATTCTAATTAACATTATTTAAATGACCGAATTGTGTAATAACCCGAAATAGCACTTCAGAGGGTAACCTAACCCCACCCCTCCCCCAGAAGGGCCCTTAAATCAATTTTCCCAGAGAAATGTTACAAATAAAAGTTGTAGCTCCTTGTATATGTAGTTGATGTATCAAGTTTAAAGAAAATCCTTGGAGCCATTTTTGAGAAAAACGCAAAAAAGTAAAAAAGGCAACTAGTAAAGTGGTACTTCCGGTTGAGGAATTTTGACAGATAACGCACAGTCAGATCGCATGGTGATACCTAAACAGAATATTAAGTTTCAGTTTTCTACGGTTTTTCGTTTTTGAGCTATGCTGTTCACATACAGACAGACACACACACACACACTCACACACACACACACACACACACAGACCATGTGCTAAAAACCGCTTTTTCGGACTCAGGGGACCTCAAAACGGATATTTCCGGTGAAAACTCGATATCGAAAATTTGACACGATTACAATACTTCCTCTTACTAGGAGTAAGAGAAAGTAAAAAGAAAACATGAATTTTCATCACACAATTCGATCTAGGTGACCTATTTAAAACAAACAAAAAAAATAAATAAATAAAAGGAAACATTCTTTCATTATAACAGTAATTATCTCGCTTGTTTTTTTTCTATCTTTACATAAAGAAATGAGTGTATTTTTTAAAATTTTATCAGTTTTTAGTGAATAGAAAAAGTTTCTTATAACTAAAAATAATAAAATTTTGTTAATAAAATAACAATAGCATTGAATTTTAATCTTAAAATTGAGAATTTAGTTTGTTTATTTGTTCTTAATAATTCAATTATAAATTTATTGTAATCAACATTATTTTCTTTGTTTATAACGTAATAAAAGAATTGAAAATAAAAAATTAAAAAAAAGACATTCTGTGTGATATATTTCTATAGAGGTCAACAAAACAAAAACTAAAAAAACAGATTACAATGCTCAATTCAAGATACGTCAGAAGGAAATGGGGAAAATTTTTTGCAGTTTCATTATAAAAAGCTGGCGAATGATCAAAGGACAATTATTTGCAAATTATTTTAACAGGATGTTTCTCTTTGTTTTTTCTATTTTTTTTATTTTGTTTAACTGAAATAAACAATAATTAATTAATTTTAATTAATTTAGTAACTGATTTAATTGAATTAAAATTATATTAACGTAATTTAAAGTTTGTTTTTTTTTTTTTTTTTGCGACTGCAGCAGTTCAGTTTACAGGGTTATAACTACGTGCTTTAATATACCAATCTAGGTATAAACCAAACTACTTCGATATCCGGTTGATTTAATGAACAAATCTATTGTTATAGACTCGTTCTAAATTTTATTATTATAGAACTATTTCAACTTGGAAAGATTTCTTTTACCACAATTAATTTATAAAATTAACAGTTTTTACTTCCACTTGTCCCTTTAGTAAAGCGGAAGTATTGTAAAAAGTGTCAAATATCGAGTTATCACGAAAAATAATTTTTTTTTTTTTTTAATTTATTTATTTGCATCTGTATGATATATAAATTGGCAAATGTGTATGTAAAAGATATTATACAAATTGTGACAGTGAGCTACGATCAGCGCCACAACTAGGACAACGTGATAGAAGAAACCAGCCAGCGCTGGAACTTCCTAGGACTTACTGGCAAATTTGGAGAGAAGGAGATCACGTGGCCAGCGACGATTTAATCGCCGTGAAATATCCATTTCAGGATGGGAAGGTGTGGATAATGATTGGGCGACAGGATTTGGGGTGGACCTCTAGGTTTTTGTGGAATTTCTGGAAGCGGGTGTGGATAAGATCACTGACGAATGGAATGTTAAGGTCGTGATGGAGGATTTGATTAGAAACATAATAGGGTGCATTAACTATTCGACGAAGATCTTTGGATTGGAAAGATTGTATGGGTTGTTTGGAGGATTTTGCGAAGCCCCACAATTCTGCACCATATGTCCATATTGGTCTGAGTAGAGTTTTGTAAAGAGTGAGTTTGTTGTGTATTGTCATGGTGGATTTAGGTCCAAGAAGTCTCCTAAGTAGTCCGTAGCGTCTGTTCATTTCTTTCCTTATAAGTCTTGTGCGTGGGTTCCATGTTAGACGACTGTCTAAGTAGAGACCTAGCGTCGGTGGATAACGTACTTCGGTGAATATGGGTATGTCTGAACTGTTAAAAGTTAATGGTTGGCAGGTCTGTCTTCTTAATGTGAATATAACCTGGACACACTTGGGTAGGGTTAAGCTTTATTCTCCACTTTTTACACCAAATTTCAATGAGCTCAAGGTACTCTTGTATAATGGTAGAGACTTGAATAAGATCAGAATGGAAAGATAAAATTGCGGTGTCATCAGCATAAGTAGTTATTAAAGTTTGGGGATGAGTAGGAATATCAGTAGTGTAGATGGTATTATATAGGATGTTATCTAGCATTGCGGACCCATCTTACATATTCAATAAATCGTAGAAGTTCTTTAGTTTGATATTCCGCTTAGGTATCACCATGGAAGCGACGGTAAGTTATCTGTCAAAATTCCTCAACAGAAAATACCACTCTTTACTAAATAGATTTTTCACTTTGTTTGCGCTTTTCCCCTCAAAGAAATAGCTCCGAATTCCTTTAAGCATGGTATGACAACTACACATATTTATATATAAGAGCTACAACTTTTATTTGAAACATCTCTTTGGGAAAACTCATTTAAGAAAAAATTCATTTCAAAGAGTATGTATTTCCAGTGAATACTCAATAATGAAAATTTGACAAAATATAATACTTCCTTTTACGAGAAAGTTATAAAGTTGTTAAGAGAAATAAAGTAATAAATAAATAAATAAATAATCTACCAATTTAATGTTTGTGTAAAAATAAATATTATAAATTTCAACCCAACAAAGGGGACATATGAATGAATGAATCGCGAGTCCATGCGAATATTTCAAAAATCGGGAAAATTGTCTGTCTAATCAATTTCCATACACATTTTTAATCGATCTATCTTCCTGTATTTTCAAAACTATTCGGTGCCAGATGGTTTAAAGGGGAGGGGGGTGAGAAGGAGGGTGAGAAACATGAAATGAAACCCAGTAGAGCACGTGACATTATACAAAGCTAGGATAACTATTTAGTGGAGGAGGTTTTGATGATATGGGTGGGTGGCGCTGTACGAATGAATGGATAGATGGATGAATTATAATATTGATGAATACGCAGCAAATACTTCATGCACACTATTACTATTTTGAAAGTCCCTAAGTATAAAACTAAATAGCATGCATGTTTTTTGCGTATGTGTGTGTGTGTGTGTGTGTGTTTGATGTATTAGATTAGGGGTATATAGAGAAGCAAAAAAAAAATCATATTTAATAAGGGGCTTATATTGAAAAGAACTGCTAGAGATATTATTAGCTCGGCTGTGGATTAACTAAAAAAAAAAAATACTGTCCCAGTTCCCAACTGTTTCAATCTGTAAAAACGCAATGAATCACTGGAAATTAAGGTTCTGCAGTGCAACATTTCATTTAGAAAATTTGAGAGCAAAAAAAAAGGGGGGGGAAACCCGGAGAAAGTGAATATTTTTAAAAATAAAATTTCACGAAGTATAAAATGTAACAAAATTTTGGAAATCTTGACAATAAATAACCAGAGGGGCAGTTTTTCGAACACCCCAGGCGCAAGCGCATATACAAACAAACACGCACACATCCAGACACATAAAGTAGGCGGTATATATTTAAAAGAGGGCTGTTTTTTTTGTTTTTTTTTTTTGTTCAGTCCTGTATGTTCCATGCAACAACAATTCTTTAGGCCCCTCTGACCGGTGCAGTCGGCGGCGGGTGGGGGGTGAACCCCAACCAAAAAGGAGTGGGGAAAAGTTGAAGAACAAGAAGTCTTGTGTGTTTAGAAATATAGTTAAAAAACTAACCCCGTCAAGACTTGTTCTTAACACGCCTGCACGAGGCCTACGGACTTTTACGATACAGTGAGAGGAGTGGTATGTGTGTATATATAAATATATAGGGGGCATACACATGGAGTAACTGGAAGAGGATAAGAGTGGTGTGGCGGAGTTGGTGGAAGGAGGGAAGGAGTGAGAGGGTGAGTGGGAGAAAGAGGATTGCCTGCTATATATATGTATATATATAGCATAAGAGAACAAGTTGGGTCGAAGGCTAACCTGTGCCCAGGGACAACCGGCCTATCGGGGACCACAAACTTGGCCTGCCTGAGCCGCTCCTATAGTCTTTCTTGGCTGCCTACACAAAAGAACTATTACCTAAACTTTCATTCTCAAATGAAAATTCTTCAAAAACTGCCAAACAAAAAAATAAAATCTAGAAATTTTGAATCTTTCCTTTCCAGCCTAGAAATCAGCGCTTTAATCAAACCCTGAAAATAGTTCAAAATTTAATGCCATAGCTTCCAGAAATTCACAAAAAAAAAAATCCAAAAGTGATAGACAGATTTATATCTGTAAAGTAAGCATTCCTAGTTCATGAAAATCATTAGCTAATCGTAAAAAAAAAAAAAAAAAGATAATTTCCCCCACCTCAAAATTCTGAAACCTTATTATGGTTATGTCCCACATATTTCGGCTGATGAATTTTTACCCAGGAAACCTTCGTATCACACACATTGGAATAACAAGTTTTAAGTAAGAGATTTTGTGTACAAAAAGAGACGCATATCTTTCGCCTAAACTAAAACAATGTTTATAATTTTCAGAGGACCCTGGGTATTTTTGGGGGGAAAAATTAAAAAAAAGAACAAATCTTGGACGGATCTCAATACATCATCTTATTGCAGTAAAAGAAAGTAACAATTGAAACAATACTACGACTTCCTATTGCAGCAATTCTACAAATTTTAATAACTGCTTAGTTGCCCTTAATACAGAACCGACATTTTACTGAAACAGTTTTTTCGTTTCTTTATGACATACACACAGGCAAATCATAAAAAGTATTTTTTCACACTCCGGAGACCTCAAAATTCATGATTTTTTTTATTGGACGCTCAAGATGGATGGCACTTCATCCACTCACGGTACCTTGTCCAACTTTGGTAAGATGGAGTACTAGGTTATTGTCAACTGTCTTCCCACACGTCCAATCTTATTTCATCGACTAGTCGACGAAGGGGAGTGTAAAGTATTCCAAACTCATGTTATATTAAAAACAAAATTTACAAGAATGCAATATTCAATAATTAAAAACAAAAAATAATGTAATGAATACAAAATATAAATACCTGCTTTAGCGTATTTATGATTAGTAAGGAATGGGTAACTTACCTGTAACAAAAGAAATAGAATTATTACATTTCATCGAAACAAATGAATTTTTTGGGAATTTATAGGAATTAGGGAAACTAGGGATAGAAACAGGGATTAAGGAAAAGAACTGATATTATTATTATTATTATTATTATTATTATTATTATTTATTTATAGCTCTTAAGGTACATGGCCTATTAGCAAGGAGAACGGTACAAATACAATACATAAAAATCGTGTGAAACACTCACACAACTTTCTCGTACTCCAGTTCTCAAAATTATAATTGACAAATGTTATATATAGTTAGTGATACCAAATTTAATGAAATTCGTCGAAAACTGCAAAATCTGTTCAGTAAAAGCGCACATCCAGTTTATTAATTTTCTTGAAACTTGTAATTTTGGCCATCTATTTATTTCTAATTAATTTTGTTTGGATGATAGAATTGTATAATCAACTATAATAGCATTTTAAAGAAAAACATAACCCCACCCCTTCCATAAAAGTGCCCTTAAATGAATTTTTCTAGAGATATGTTTAAAGTAAAAGTTGTAGATCTTTGTATGCGTAGTTTATATAATAAGAAGTTTCAAAAAAATCATCGGAGCCATTTTTGAGAAAATCGCGAAAAAGTGAAAAAAAAACATTTAGTAAGGTGGTAAAGTAAACGCACTTCCGGTTATGCGATTTATTTCAAACTTGGAATTTCAACAATATATTTAATTTTAATTAATATTATTTAGATGACCGAATTGTCCAATAAACTGAAATAGCACTTTAGATGAAACCTAACCCCACCCCTCCCCTAAAAAAAAGTGCCCTTAAATGAATTTTCCCAGAGAAATGTTTCAAATAAAAGTTGTAGCTCTTTGTATGTGCAGCTGATGTACAAAGTTTGAAGAAAATCGACGGAGCCAGTTTTGAGGAAATCGCAAAAAAGTAAAAAAAACAACTAGTAAAGTGGTACTTCCGGTTGTGGAATTTTGACAAATAACGTACTGTCAGATCCGATGGTGATACCTAAACGGAATATCAAGTTTGAACTTTCTACGATTTTTCGTTTTTGAGCTATGCTGTTCACATACATACATGCACACACACCACACTCACACACAGACCATTTGCTAAAAACCACTTTTTTGGACTCAGAGGACTGCGAAAGGGATATTTCCGGTGAAAACTCGATATCGAAAATATGACACGATTATAAATACTTCCTTTTACTAGGAGTAAGAGAAAGTAAAAAGTAGGTAACATAATACAATACATATATA
This sequence comes from Triatoma infestans, assembly GCA_011037195.1. Lineage (NCBI taxonomy): Eukaryota > Metazoa > Arthropoda > Insecta > Hemiptera > Reduviidae > Triatoma > Triatoma infestans. Next base: position 14,621 of record JAAEAF010009269.1, read on the forward strand.
GATATATAAATTTTCAAAGATGTTTTCTTAATGGCGAGTAAATGGGACAGTTTTACGGGATATGCTCTCCAGTGTCTCCAACCCCCGCGTATTGCAGATCATACATAATGATTTAGCGTCAACAGAATAAGAGTGGCCTTTTATATTAAAATACCTGATTTTTTCGGTCCCGCTAAGGCAAAGTTGTAGTATGACTCGGACTTTCTGAATGGGACTATATAGCTCGAGGTAATCCTCACCGGACGAGTAGAAGTAATATATCACTGTTACATTTTTGTTGTTGAAATTTCAAATTTAATAAACTAGCGACATATAATAAATCCACAAAATACATAAGTTATATGCATAAATTTTAATTAGTTTCAATCAAAACTGTTATACAATTTACGGTTATACGCCAACCCTGGGATATTGTGATACTTACAATCACAGAAATGGAACACACTAGTATTTCACCTAAATCCTGTTCATTCCACGCTAGTTAAGAAGCCATGTCTTGATTTCCTGGCCGTAGAAGTTGTTTGGGGGACCCACGAAACCAATGGTTGCAACTTATGGGTACGTACGATATGGTGGGAAGCACACACAATCACGAAGCGGTTTTGGGAGCAGGACAATAATCTCAATTCTTCACATGAGATGCATGGGCATATTCAGTTTTTTACATCACATTGAACGAACGGAGTCATACTACAGAGACGTTCTACCTGACCATACTATCTTTACAAAACATCCTGTATGTAAAAAAAAAAGTACTATTCTTTGTAGGCCATCATTTTGAAAAGTAAATTTTCAAAATTAAGCTTTCACCGGAAATGAATGTTTTGAAGATGTGTTTGTGTCGTGTTGTGTTGTGTTAACAAAATATCTCAAAAATATGGCAGAAAGCTCAAACTTAGTATTCTGTTTACATGAAAATATCCACTCCATCTGAATACGAAAGTTTCGAAAGTGCAAACTTCATTGAATGTTTTTTGTTTTTAAGTTTTTCGCGATTTTCTCGTAAAACAGGTTATTTTCTTTAAACTTCGTATACTGTCTACACACCCAGAAATACCAATGACTTTTCTTTGAATCATTTCCCTGGGGAAACTGTTTTTTTTACTTTCTCTTACTCCTAGTAAGAGGAAGTATTGTAATCGCGTCAAATTTTCGATATCAAGTTTTCACCGGAAATATCCGTTTTGAGGTCCCCTGAGTCCAAAAAAGTGGTTTTTATCAAATGGTCTGCGCGCGTGCGCGTGTGTGTGTGTGAACAGCATAGCTCAAAAACAAAAAAACCGTAAAAACTTGAAACTTGATATTCCGTTTAGGTATCACCATGGGATCTGACAGTACGCTATCTGTCAAAATTTCTCAACCGGAAGTACCACTTTACTAGTTGTATTTTTTACGTTTTTGCGATTTTCTCAAAAACAGCTCCGACGGTTTTCTTTAAACTTGGTATATCAACTACATATACAAAGAGCTACAACTTTTCTCAGGGAAAATTCATTTAAGGGCACTTCCGGGGGAGGGGTGGGGTTAGGTTTTCATCTAAAGTGCTATTTCAGTTTATTAGACAATTCTGCCTTCTTAATAATGTTAATTAGAATTAAATATGTTGTTGAAATTCCGAGTGAAAAAAAAATCGGTTAACCGGAAGTGCGTTTATTTTAACACATTACTAAATGATTTCTTCACTTTTTCCCGATTTCCTCAAAAATGGATCCGACGATTTTCTTGAAACATCATGTATAAACCAAACATGCAATGATCTACATCTTTTATTTAAAACATACCTCTGGGAAAATTTATTTAGGGGCACTTTTAGGGGAGGGGTGGGGTTATAGCTTCCTCTAAATTGCTATCATGATTGATTATACAATTTGATCATCCAAACAAAATTAATTAGAAATAAATAGATGGCCAAAGTTTTAAGTAAATTAGTAAACCGGAAGTGCGCTTGTGCTCAACTATTTTTTCATTTTTCGACGAATTTCGTAATATTTGGTACACAAACTATATCATCTGTCAATTATAATTTTGAGAACTGGAGTAAGAGAAAGTTGTGTGAGTGTTTCACACCAGATTTTTTTTTTTCCTGGAGGTTCTGTGGGAACAGTTCAGAGCGTTATGCTTTCCCCTTAAGTACCACTTTAGTATAATATATGGTTTTACCAAACTATATAATATTAATATATTTCAAATTCGTAGGTAATCCATTAACCGAAACTAGTTTTTGAGTTTTTCGGAATTTACTTGAAGACAGTTACAAAAATTTTCTATAAACTTGGAGTAGACACTGCACAGACAAAAACGTATCACTTTTAACATTTTTCCAAACCAAAAACAAAAAAAATTATTTCAGAGGGATATAAGTATAATCCCTACCATCTTAGCATTGTAAACGTTGGTATTAATTTGGAGTAAGAGAAAACTGTGTGTGTGTGTGTGTGTGTGTGTGTGTGTTTTTCACTCCAGATAAAAGCTAATTCAATTTAACAGCTGCTAAAATTATTTAAAAAATATAAATAAATAGGTTATATACTTTTTGAGTAAAAGTATAATTCTAGCTTCAACCTTCCTGATATTAGTAATGAAAATTTGAAGTAGCTAATTTGTATTCATTTCCGGGAAAATTTACGAACTAAAGTAGGAGATACCATTGGTGTAAATCTCCAAAATCTAAATGGCTCCGCTTAGAGAAAGTCAGGTCGTGTAGATTTTCAAATTCATCTCTCTTACGGGGATGTTAAGGTGAAATGTGTGTGTTTGTGTGTGTGAAGTGGTAAAGTACCATTCCATCACTCTTTATCTCTGTCTGTCTTGGTTTATAACAAACACGTTAAATATAAATCCCACTAATACTCTCACATATGTGTATCTAAAGCAGAGTTTTACAGCTATAACAGCTAACTCTCTCAACTACTAGCTATTACAGCTTCAATATTCCATGCACGTTAAAGTAGTAGTTGCCTTCTATTAATGTTCGTACAAGTATCTGTCATAGAAAACTTGGGTGGTTTGAATAAATTTACTATAAACAGTCATTAAAATTAAAAAAATAATTTATGTATTTATAAAAAAAAAAACAAAAAACAATTCTGGTAAGTAAACAATTCAGGTAAACAATACTGTTTACTTGGACTGGCCATTAAAGTGGTGGTGGGGATGTTACTTGTATTTCTGAGGGGCCTTATGTGGAGTGCTTTATGTCAAAACCAAGAAAGTTTATGCAAATTTAAATTTAACAAGCAAATATTCCAAGTTTAAAGAAAACAGTTGTAACCGTATTCGAGAAAATAAAAAAAAAAACTAAAAAACCTATAACATATAGCAGTGAAGTGTTATTTTAAAGGAAAGCATAAGGTGCCCAAATTCTTCCTGTCTGATGCTGTGGTAGTACCTAAAGGGAATACCTAACGGAAGTTGGAACTTCCTGCTACTTTTCGTTTTTGTGACGTATTCTTCGCATACTATATACACTCACATAAAATACCTGTCACTTTTATATGAAACAATTTCCCGTGGAAATCGATTTGGGGGGAGGGATGCGAAAAAAGTAACGTTATGCTTCAGTACAAGATATGGTTCTACTATTTACATAGTATAATTATAACAATTAGAAGCATTGATAGAATCCTAAATTTGAAGAAAATCGCTTTAACCGGAAGTGTGATTTTGCAGAATAGATTTTGAGTTGGGGGGGGGGGGGATTTTCTCGAAAATCGTTACAACGATTTAGTTCTTTAAACCCGGAATGCTGGCTGCCTAAATAGAAATGTATCACTTTTATTTGAAACACTTATTCGACAAAAATGCTTTTTGGAGGGTTATTGGAGTACTGTCAGTTAGTTTAAATTTAATTTTGCAGAAGCTTTCTTGGTTTTCACATAAAGCGCTCCACATAGGCCGCGCTCAGGTACATATATAAGTAAAATGGCCCACCATCATTTTTATGACCAACCCAATTGAACATTATAACGTTTTAATTTTATAGAAAATGTCTTGATTAAATTCTATTAATTAAAATAAAAGAAAAAGTTAGCGTGACTATTTTTACAGCAGACTTTAATTTATTATAATTACTTCATTAGAAATACCTATTAAAAAAAAAGATTGTGGTAAATTTATTTCTTTCCTTGTTTATATATTTATTTATATATTAAAAGATAATTTAATAAATTTAAATTGTGCTACATAAATGTAAAATTTTGTAGTAATGTAAACCATAACCTTATGACAATGAAACTACTACACAAGTCTGGTACCGTTTAGTTACAGGTTAAATATATTAGGCTAAAGTTGTGGGTTTTTAAGTCTTTTGTTAAAATTAAACCAAGGCTATTTATATACTACACCTTGCATGGAATTACCAGACTAGCCTATATTTGTTATTAAAATAATATGTAAAATATGGGTGTTTATATTTTGAACCTTATGAAACTTTTATTAAATGTAAAACAAACCATGAGAAATAATGAAAAATAAGGATTTAAAAAAGAAAAAAAAAACAGGGAGAAATTTATATATATATATATAGAGAGAGAGAGAGAGAATGAGAGAAGAGAGAGAGAGTGAGGTAGTTTATAGAAGTAAAAATTACGTACATTAATAACTTTTTAATGAAGGAATCTTATTAATGAAAGGAGAAACTTCCATTCAAATAAATAATAATCTGATTGGAAGACAAAGGTATTCGATAAATTATCATCCGAATATATCGATAGTGAAAGGATTTATAGTTTTGAATACAACTAGTACAATGCGTAAATTCCATATCCTAAATAGAAATGACTGTATCAAACTAAAATATCTTTCAAAATAGGAAGGCAACTAGAGTTTTTTAAATTTAGATGGCACTATCGAAAAAAAATGGCGCTATACAAATAAACACAACTTTTATAAAAATGACTCACGACTTTCTCTTATTGAAATTTACGTAAGTAGTTGTGATTGAAAAAAAAAATCTGGTGTGAAACACTCACACAATTTTCTCTTACTCCAGTCCTCAAAATTATAATTGACAAATGTTATAGTTAGTGTACCAACATTAATGAAATTCGTCGAAAACTGAAAAAACTATCCAGTAAAAGCGCACTTCCGGTTTACTAATTTTCTTAAAACTTGGAATTTTGGCCAACT
>JAAEAF010009269.1:21078-36673 GCA_011037195.1 Triatoma infestans
CCCCCCCCCCCACACACACACCATTAAATAGAAAATAAATTACTAAAACCTAATTACTAAAGTTTACAATAAAATATTTACGGCCAATATACAACAAGTTCCTCAGCCAGACAGATTTAATGGACATATAATGCAAGTGTTTACCACTAGGAGTGAACATTAAAGGTTAAAACTGCTCATGTGGAGAGAGGCTAGCAAATAGCACCATAGTGTAATTCCCGTTAGAATGGATTATAGCAAAAAGATTTTATAACTTCAAGGAAGAAAATAGTTATGAAAAGAAAAAAAAAAAAAAAAAAAGCTTGACAACAACTTTAAAAAGGAAATAGATACTCACAAAGCTTTCTCAACTTGTAATAGCTTAATGTTTATTATAAGTTCAATAAACAATAAACAGAGAAAAAAAAACAAGTTTTTTTTTTATAGTTTTATACATAAAATTATTAATTATTAACCATTAAGTATTTAAAAGTACTGAAAGCTGAAACTATTTTCTTAAGCTTCCGCAATCTTAGTAATAAAGTAATAAATTAAGAATAGTAAGAGATTCCGGGCGAAGTTTTATCACTACTATTTCATATTGCTGTAGAGAATGTAATTTTAGACATCAATGATGAAAAAATGTAAGCCATATACACTCGGCCATAATAAAAATGGGAGGCTATGTTTCTTTCTTTTTCATTAATAAATAACATTTAATGCAACTATCATTTTTTTTTTTTTAAATTCCCTAGCTAAATAATATATTTTAGCGTTAGTTTTAACATAGGCTATGTTTTTTCAGAGCCCCTCCCACTGTTTGGTTTGGTAAACAAATGAACATTTTCTTAGGTTAAAAATTAAAAAAAAAAAATAAATAAAAAATAAAAAAAAAGAACTAAAAACCGAACGTTTTCTAATAAAATAATAAGAAGGTAGAGAGGGAAGGGATTAGCTCAGTGGTTAGCGCACTGGACTCCCACGCAGGGGACCCGGGTTCGATTCCAGCTGTACTGCCCTTAGATTTTTTCTTCCGACAAGCCTCTACAGCTTGCTTACTGTCCGGTTGATGCGCCTTAAATTAAAAAAAAAAAAAAAAAATCTGCTGTGAAACATTCACACAACTTTCTCTCACTACAGTGCTCAAAATTATAATTGACAAATTTTAGAGTTTGTGTACCAAATTTAATGAAATTCGTCGAAAACTGAAAAAAATTGTTCAGTAAAAGCGCATTTCCGGTTTACTAATTTTCTTGAAATTCGGAATTTTTGCCATCTATTTATGTCTAATTAATTTTGTTTGGATGATAGAATTGTATAATCAACTATGATAGCACTTTAGAGAAAAACATAACCCCACCCATCCTCTAAAATTGCCCTTAAATGAATTTTCCCAGAGAAATGTTTTAAATAAATGTAGTAGATCGTTGTATTTTTAGTTTATATAAAAAGTTTCAAGAGTATCGTCGGAACCATTTTTGAGAAAATTGCGAAAAAGTGAAAAAAATCATTTAGTAAAAGTGGTAACGTATACGCACTTGCGGTTATCCGATTTTCTTCAAACTCGGAATTTCAACAACATATTCAATTCTAATTAACATTATTTAGATGACAGAATTGTCTAACAGAGTGAAATAGCAATTTAGATGAAAACCTAATCCCACCCTGCCCTCATTAGTGTCCTTAAATGAATTTTCCCAGAGAAATATTTCAAATAAAAGTTGTAGATCGTTGTATTCTTAGTTTAAATAAAAAGTTTCAAGAACATCGTCAAAGGCGCCATTTTTGAGAAAATCGCGAAAAAGTGAAAAAATCATTTAGTAAAATAGTAAGGTATACGCACTTTCGGTTATCCGGTTTATCTCAAACTTGGAATTTCAACAACATATTCAATTCTAATTAACATTATTCTATTATTCTATATTCTAATTGTAATAAACTGAAATAGCACTTTAGATAAAAACCAAACAAAGATGCCGTTTAAATTTAAACCTAACTGACAGATCCCCAAAATTAAAAATTAAATTTTTTTCGGGATAATGTTCAAAAAAAAAAAAAAATACGTTTTCATTTGTGCAGTGAGGAGCAGTCGCAAGTTTAAAAAGAAAATAGTTGAAGCTTTTATTTAATAATGGAGTAAGGATTCTTAAATTAATTTTAATAGAAAAATTGTAATAATTAAAATAGCAGAGGTGATGACTGAAAAAAAAAAAAGAAGTGAAATTTTATTGTACAAAGGAATAATAGAGAAGTAGTACAAGGTTTGAAGTTTTTGGAGGGGAGAACGCCCTCTCAAAGTAAATGAGGGGGTTGGTCTGATGGCAAGCAATGGGTAAGTAGGAGGTAGTGGTGGTAGTGGTTGGTACACGTGGCTGGCACAGACGGAAATGGCGGTGCCTAGATAGGCAAGAGTGGCAGGAGAAAGAAACAGAGATATCGAGTAAGAGAGGGAGGAAAGGTCCCTGGGTAGGTTTCACATTACCCAGGGCTGGGTATCACCAACTACTACTGAGAAACTGTACGATAGTGAGGAATGAAGTTTGTTCTTGGGTTGGGTGTTTTTTTTTTGGTGAGAAGGAGAGATAGGTGAATGATACAAGGATAGTGGTCCAAGAGAGATAGTGATACAGAGAGGTGTAGAGCGACAGAGCGTGAGGTAGGAGATTGATAATATAATGGACGAGAGAGAGAGAGAGAGAGAGAGAGAATGAGTGGTAGAGGAGACCAGCAGTACAGGTCTATCTGGAAAGGGAGGTTTCTTCTCTACCAATACACATCTCGACGACCAAGTAAAACCCTGCTTGTTCTAACAGGCGACCACCAGTTCAAGGTTCACATATTACAAGACCGGTCCTTCCTCCACCGTAATACAGCTTGGCCAACATAACCGCATATAAGAAAAATAAAAAAATTAATAATAATAAAATAACCCATACACCACAAATATAATCCTTAGGACAATAAACATCCAATAATTATTATTTAACTGCTGCATACGACATACAAACTCACAAGACCTTCTCTTACTCTAAACAATACGATTTAATCAAGAAATTTTCTTTAAAAAAAGGCAACGTTACATGTTTAATTGGTCTGGTCATAAACATGGTGGCAGAGATTTTACTTATACACCTGAGTGGCCGTATGTGGAGCGCTCTATGTTAATAGCAAGAAAGCTGGTATAAATCTAAATTTAAACTAACTGACACACCTCCAGTATCCCTCTTATAATAAATTTTATTCCGAAAAATGTTTCAAATGGACGGATATCTTTCTACCTATGTAGCAGCATGCCAATTTTAAAGAAAATCGTTGAAAACCATTTTCGAAAAAACTCAAAAAAAAAAATAACAAAAAATACTTCCGGTTAATCGATTATCTTCAAATTTGGAATTTTATCAATGCTTCTACTGTGTATTAATATTATGTAGGTGATAAAAGCACAGATTATATTGCAATCTCTAGAGGAAAGCATAACGCTACTGTTTCCCCCAGAACCCCCTAAAAATTAATTTTCCCAGGAAAATGGTTTCAAATAAAAGTGATAGTATTTTTGTCTGTAGATAGTGTATGAAGTTTACAGAAAAACGTTGTAACCTTTTTTGAAAAAATCACGAAAAACTGAAAAAAAAATTCAGTAATCGCATTTCCGGTTGATGGTTTACGTATATTTCCGTAAAAAATAACTCAATTTCAAAAATTCGACATGATCACGATACTTTCACTGGCCAAACAATAAGAGAAAGTGGGAAATATTTCATAAAAAAAAAAGAAAAAAGAAAATTAAAGGTTGTTATAAATATAAAGTAGATATATTAAAAATTTAAAGAAAATCTTTGCGACCTTATTTGGAAAATCTCATGAAAACATGAAAAAAATAAATAAATAACAGATTCTTTGAAATATCATTTCCGGTAAATCGATATTACAAGAAACAAACCCACGTGGAGAAAACTCACTTCCTATATTGTGAAAACAAACTGAAATAAGAAACTGAACATCTTGCAATATTTGAACTTCATAGACATGGACAAACAAATTTCTATTAAGAAAAAAAAAAATCAGCTGATCTAACAAAAAAAAAAGTAAAAAGCGATTAGATAACTAGAAACTTTTCTTCACACAGTGCCACCTTGAGTGTGTAGATTTTTTACGTAAGTCTGTTTTTTTTTTTTTTTTGTTTTAACCAATAAAATTCCTTTTATTCTTCCAAGGACTTCTAGAGAAATATCTATTTATTAGTTCATAGAAAAACTTTATAATAAAACTTAATTAGCGATCTGTTGAATATGAATTGAAATGTAAATATCAAAATAGTAGAAATATTATACATTTTAGACTTTTCAAGTTCATAATATTCGGAGTAAAATCTTTTTCTTCCCGTGAGAGATAAGGATAAAGAAAAACTCTTAAGTTTCTTCCGATGACTAACATAGTTCACAGTTTAAAAGGAAGTTTTTATCTGTTGAATGGTGAATTGTACAATGACCTCATCAAGGAAAATTGGTCAGGGAATAGAATACGACAAAAGAATTCTTTATACCCGTAACCAAGGTAACAAACTAACTTCATTTTTATCTTTCCTATTTTTTTTCTCCACAATTTCCACCACTGTAGCACAAAGCAGAGAAATATCCTCACTGGGAGAGAGAGGATAGATAACTCAATATACATTTTGAGTTTACACAGCTTTGTAAAAAAAATTTAAACTGATTTTGCTCTGTGCAAGTCTGTGTTATCGCATTTTTTTAATTAACCATCCTGATAATGGGCGAACGCCTGAAACCGGTCGATGACCACAAAAAAAAAAACAGGTTATCATGGAAAATGTCTCTGATGCTTTCCAACCGCTCTGCGGAACCAACCACCACAACAATTATTACAGAAATTGTTATGGTGGTTGGTTCCGCAGAGCTGGAAAGCATCAGAGACATTTTCTGTAACAGCCTGCTTTTTTTTTGTGGTCATCGACCAGTTTCGGGAGTTCGCCCATTATCAGGATGTTTTTGTTAAACAGTGTAATAACATACACTTGTACGGAGCAAATACAGTTGATACGCTAAAAATACTTCTGTCAGACTAAAAATATTACCCTTAATACTCCTTAAATCTACAAATAGCCCCATCTTTACATTCACTCTCCTACTGATAACTGTAATATTCCACTAATACTCACAGACCCATAACCTACCCCAAAGTATTAAAATAAATAAAATTACACAGCCAAAAATTATCTGAAAGTGATAACAAACTTATATCAACTGTATTTGCCCCTGTGCAAGTCTATGTTATTACACTGTTTAACAAAAACATCCTGATAATGGGCCAAAGCCCGAAACTGGTCGATGACCACAAAAAGAAGCAAGCTATCAAGGAAAATATCTCTGATATTATACATATATTAGGATCGTAGATTGCGTGGCGGATTAGGGAAAAACAATGTTGATGACTCGATATGTGTGCAACGTTTAAAAAAAAGTCGTTGAAATTAGTTTTTGAGAAAATCGTGATTTCCGATGAACGCTGAACATTTCAATTCTTATTCTTTTAATACGGTAAGAGAAAGTTTTCTACGTTTGTAAGCTTCAAAGTTTTTTTCAACATTTAAGAAAATATTAATGATTTGCCAGGTAACAAAAAAGGATCTTTAGAAGTTGTAGTAAAAGGAAGATTTTCTAAAAGAAAAACTACAGGATTTTATTCTATTTTCTGGGAACATTTACAGGGTTCATTGTGCCTCTAAAGAGGATTAAGTTTAGGGAATTTCTCTAAAGAGCTGTGGAGGGGATTCTTGTCATAAGAATAAATCAGGTTCAACACGTTTGTACAGGTATATTTCTCTCTAGATTTTATATAAGAAAAGAAAAAGGTAACCCTACTTTACTTTACCAGCACTTTGAACTAGCATTGAAATTTATTCTCCCCTACGCCTTAAATGTACCTCAAATGTATGACATTAGTGACAAATCAGTTGACACATTTACAAGAAATAGAAAAAAAAATCTATTGTAGCATAGTAATGTGTAGAGGGAATGGCTACAAAAAAGAAACTTCGTAGGGTGCCAATGTTGTTCTCTAATTTGGAATATAGGGCACAGTTATGTGTACAACGTAAATGTGTATGTGCGTTTGTAATTAACAGCATGCTCCATGTTTCATGTTGTATTGTTTCATCGTAGTTGTATCAAATACCAAGTTTGAGCTGTCTGTGATTTTTCGTTATTAAAGCCGGCTACACACGTAACTGCATACTTGAACGGTATACATGCGCAGGTCTTTTGCGCAAGTATACATGTGATCCACACGGCTCATGTATACTTGAACAGATAGCAGCTGGCGACTATAGCCGAAGACGAGAATCTCGCTTTAGCTGCTTTGTTTTAATTTACCAAAGAAAAAGTCAACGAAAAGATCGTTCTTTGGGGTGTAAAGAATGGCTGAGAAACGAAACGAAAAAGCTATTCACACATTAATTTATCAAGTGAATTGAAATTTTACGCACGGGACTGGCATAATTATCTGAGAATGAATGAAGAAACTTACCTTCACCTTTTATCACTTGTTACTCCTTTGATTAAAAGGCATAAGCAACATCTTTTTCCCCCTTATCGTGGTAGTCTTTACACTTTACATTCCACAGACACGGATCGCTTTCATAGATATGAATAAATTGATCTATGCCCCTTCCTAAAATTAACCGACATAATTATTTATAAATTATATATTTTAATAATATAACCTTTATACACTTTTACTGACTGAGAGGTTGCACAATGACGTTTTAAACATGAACAAGATGGCGCGCACAAGTATGCAGTATGAAATTTTAAACATTTTCTGACTTGCGCAAGTCTTCCATACAAACGATCAAGTATGCATGTACAAGCGGACTGCGCATGTATACCGTTCAAGTATGCAGTTACGTGTGTAGCCGGCTTAAGATATTTTGTTCACATGCACACTCACATACAAACCATTCGCTAAAAGTATTTATTTTTCGGACACAGAGGACCTCAAAACATATATTTCCGGTGAAAACTCAAATTCGAAAATTTGAAACGCTCGCAATACTTCCTGTTACTAGGAGGAGTAAAAAGAAAGTAAAAATTTGTTGTGGTGGTTGGTTCCGCAGAGCTGGAAAGCATCAGAGACATTTTCCTTGGTAGCGTGCTTCATTTTGTGGTCATCGACCGGTTTCGGGGGTTCGCCCAGTTTCAGGATGCGTTTGTCAGACAGTGTGAGTGATAACACAGACTTGCACAGAGCCAATTCAGTTTATACACTCTGAATGTACTCAGAGTCTACCACGGAAAATGTCTCTGATAAAGTGAAAATTCACTAAAGCAGCACTTGCGTTTGACGGAAAATAGAGAGTCTCATAGCCCGATATTTTTCTGGGTACGGAATATAAGAGTTTGGGCTCCATTTTGAGTTCTGTTCGCACACAACAAAGACACAAATCCAAAATCATATATAATACATACATGCATAATTCTATTAACCAATTAGCTAAAATATAGCAGTATGTACTTAAAATTACTAAAAAGTACTTAAACTTGACACAGATTTGCTTGTAACACAATCAGAACGATACATATATAAATTTTGCTTAAACTTGGAATGATGCTTTCCAATTACTACTTAAAACAGTAATCGATAGGAGGCGCGTTTTGAAAATAAGTTGTTCATGCCCCAATAAAATGTGACCATGATTTTTCTTGCAGAACGTGCTTGATTTCGAAGTAGAAATGTGTCGTCATGTATCTGATTACTGTTTTGCCACAAGTTTGTGTCGTAAATCCAGGTCACAACATTTCCGTAGTGATTAAATGGCTAGAACTAAATTATTTTACTTAATTATTTTCAGTTATTGTTGCAAGGGATCGCAGTCACAGTTTTATAGTAGAATTTGCCACTTGGTTACTACAATTTTTGGCATCCATTTGGCACACTTTTTTTTATCTTAGTTTTTCTGTCACAATGTCATAAATAACTTCAAGTGAAACTTGAAAAGACAAATTCAGAAGACAATTCTGAAAACCATAAAATATATTAAAGTTTTTGTACTAAAAAGTCTCCATCATTTCGGTGGTTCCACCGCTGCTGTTCTTCGTCAGGAATATTCTTTCGCCCATCTTGAAATATACGACACCATTGCCTACCTTTACTCATTTGTCCTAATATAAATACAGAAGTGGTGGGGGAACAACCCGCCCAACCTAGGTAGGTAGAGAAATTGATTAAACTGTAGTCCAGAAAAGTGTGCCAAGAACATTAAACCAAACCATATTAAATTTTAAATTTAACACCACAAATTCTGCACAATTATCTCAAATCAATTTGGGGGGGGATGTTTCAATCAAAGTGATAGGTTTCGATCTTACCATTCCAAGTTAAAAGGAAATCATTAGTCGTTTCCACGAATATATAAAAATTCAAAAACATGTTTAGTAAAATCGCATCTCCAATTTGTTCAAATTTGGAATTAACAATGCTTCCAATGTATATTAATTAATCTTATATAGATGGACGAATCCCATATATTGCATGGTACTTTAAAGAAAAGTTTAACGGTACTGTTTCCCTAGAAACTCGCGAAAACTCAATTTCCCCGGGATAATTTTCAAATAAAAGTGATATGATATTTATGTGTTCAGACAGTAAACAAATAAGTTTAAAAAAGAAAATCGTTGTAGCCGTTTATGAGAAATCGAGCAATCCTGGAAAAAAAAATTCTGAAACATCTCCCTTCCGGTATTTTTGGATTTTGGCCAAAACCTTGGTGACGAAGGAGATTTACGGTGGCAGTATTCCTAAACTGAATACTAAATTTGAACTTCCGGCCATTTATTAAAAACATTTTTTCGCACTCACGGGGAACTTCAACACATGTATTCCGGTGAAAACTGAATATAGAAAATTCGACAAGTTCGTAATTTACTCAATTTACTGAAACTTATCTTATATCTAAAACCGTGAATCTTACTACATATTTGGTCAGACCCTACTTATCCTGGGCTCTCCTACACCTAATAGAATATAAAATTTGAGTTTGTTGGAATTCTTTAGTTTTCCTAATTGATATACAGCCAGTATTTGTAATACGGTTTTTCTTTTAGTCACCCAGAAGGTTTGCAATACGGATGCAAATGCGATAGCAGGTTCAACAATACGTATAAAAAATAATAATAATAATAATTTCTATAATAAAATAAAATACAAAATAATAATAATAATAATAATAAACTCTGATAAAATAAAAATGGTAACAAAATTAATTTTCTAAAAAATAAAAATATTTTATAATTTACATTTCAATAGAACTTGGGAACTAGTGGATAGAAAGGAGAACAAAATAATACTTTTAAAGTCGATTATATATATCGATATAAAGATATATAAATTTGTAAAATTTAATGATTACTTTGTCTCACTGATATAGGAGGAAGTATATCGTATTTTAAGTTTTTATCGGAAATATACGTATGGAAGTCCCCTTAGTTTGAAAAAGTAACTTTTAAAACTACGTAGTTTTCGGGTCACTGTCTGTCTGTCTTTATATATTTATATATCGAAAAATCACAGGGTTCAAACTTGATAATCTTTTTAAATATGTAATATAAAAAGCTTTTGAGGAAGGAAGGTGTAACGGCAAGAGAGAGAACACAAGCCCGACCGAGAGAAAACAGACTCTCTCTGGTACTCTCTGAATTAAGCAGGCTAGAGTGGGGAGAACCTGTATATAAGCCAGTGAGAGATCTATCTATCAGATTCAACCATATACATCACATCGTGTCGTAACTCTACTCTAACCCTTTATTCTATAAAATCATTACAAGTCCAGTGCAGTTTGTGTAGACTTATAGCCATATTATAACAGTGTCTTCATATCTCGCCTAATTAATCAACCCCAATTTCTCTCCTCATCAATTCCATTATAAAGGTTTCGATCAAAACCCCTTTCACTACTTCACCGGAAGTAAGTTTTTAGAATAGAATTTTCTTTCGATTTTTTTTGGATAATACCAGTATATGCAACAATTTTGTTTGCAATATTGAACACATACTTCACACATGTACGTTACAACGTTTTCCTAAGAAATCTGTCTTTAGGGAGATTTTTTGGTGTAAAGTTTACGTTGCCTTTTATAAGTGTCATTTCTGTAAATTTTAATACGATATTACCGCCGCCCATACAGATAAATAATCTTAATGAGTATTTAAATGTGTTGGCAAAAATTTCGAATTTGCTGAATGAGTATAAGTATTGGCAATCGTATCAAATGTTCAATATAGAGTTTTCACCGGAAATACATGTTTTGGGGTCTCTGGAATTTGAACAAAATGTTTTTAGCAAATATTCTGTATGTCTGTGTTTAGTCAGCCATAACTCGTTGCAGGTAGCTGAAAATTGGTACTTCATTTAGGTTCTATCAGGAGACATGACAATAAAGAGGTTTTGCACAAAATCAGTCCACGATAGTACCACAGTTACTAAATCGATTTATCACTTTTTTTTTGCGATTTTTTTTTTTTTAAACGTCTCCAGCGATTTTCTTTAAACTTGAATTTCAACCAACCATATAAAAGAGAGCAACAACTATCATTTGATACATTTTTCCGGGAAAATTTATCTAAGCTTGTTCTTTGGAGGGTGGGTGGATGTGAGGCTTTTCTATGGGTGGATACGATTCTATAATATTACTAAAAAGTTCAAGTTAGGCAAAAATTCCGAGTTTCAAGAAAATCGGTTTACTGAAAAAGTACGACGTTTATATTATATTTCGGATGGACATTCTCGCTTATATTTTTTGTTACGTATAAGTGAAATTTGTAATTACGTAATAGCCGTGTAAATAATAAATGATGAATCAAAACTAGCGTTTCACACCATATTTTTTATTCAATTTCCCGGGTTATTCTATATAAATAATAAAAAAAACCTATGAGATTCCATTAACCTAATTAGTAACTTAACTCCACAATTATTATAGACCAATGAATTTCATGAAATATTTTTAGATGACTTTGGTACTGTTTAAAGCTCTTTTTTCCTGCAAAATATTAGGTTCATAAAATGATATGTACGTTTTAAATGCATTCGTAAATTGTTGCAATTATTAATATTTAAAAAAAATAACCTCAATGTAACGTTTGTTTCCATGACAACTGATACAGATATTTATCTAAACAAGATATTTTTAAAAAGTAGCAATATTTGGAAAGAATTTTCCTTTCCCCAAAGGTTGGAATGTGACCTGAAGCATAAATACAGATACCTGAAATTTCATTTAAGAAACATGCCTTAAGTTCATACCTAATATCTTCACATTATTTGCGTCCTTTATACATACCTTGAATACAATTCATTCAATCCTAAAGATAAAGAAATAAATTAAATAACATGCATCCCATTTTTGCTTTTTTATTTTTTATATTTAAATGACACAGGAGAAAGTATTGCGATAAAGCGAAATTTTCGAAAGTACTATCACCAAACTGACATTTTAGGAGACTTAGTGTAATAAACAAAAAAAATTAGTGTGAAACACGCACACATACGGCTTTCTGTTATAGCAATTCTCACAATTCTGTCAATTGGTTTTTTGTAGTTGGAATCTAAGGCATAAGAAGGCTACATGTGGGTTTAGTTAGCATGAGATGTTTAAAGAAAATGGTTGGAGCCATTTCATTGGAGGAAATCGTGCGAAAAAAAAACAAGAAATATTTAGTAAATTCGCACTTCGGATTTTGAAGGGATTTTAAAAGATTTTTTGTGTGTATCGAATACAATGGTGGGGCTTCAACGGCATATCATATCATGTTTGCTGTTCAAATACACCACATTCGGTAGAAAACTAGTTTTTATTTTTCTCCTTCAGAGATTTTCAAAACGTGTATAAACGGTTGAAAAACCCAATTTAGAAATCTGACATGATTGCATCATCTTAACAGTAGTATGAAAACTTTAAAATGAAGGAAAACTCATTATTTGTGGTAGAAGAAAATTCGGGCCGGGCGGGGGCCAGTTACTGGATAAAGTAGAAAGAATTTTCTGTTTTAACGAGGTTGTTTCTGAAAAAGAAATTCCATCCTTGAACTGAGAAGGTTGGGGGGGGGGTTGAATAGAATGGGAAAGCAAACTTAAAAGATATAGCAGACAAGAAGGGAGCATGTTTAAAAAGATATAACTTTCTACATCTCCTTCTAGAGGAAGAAAGAGTTGGAGAGAGAGAAAGAGGTAAATCAACCAAAAGAGGAAAAAAACTTGTGAATTCAGTAGAAGAGTTCCAAGAACTATGTGCATTTAAAAGTATCTCTTTTCAACTTCCAGCACTCACTTCACCTATTCAGATGGTACCAAACTGGTGGGGAGCGGGGGCAACGAACCAGCCACATACTGAGGACAAGAGAAAGAGGAAAATAAGCAGCGACCACTTTATCAGGCCACAGATATGAGTACGCATAAAACTTTGGAGCTCCGAATCTCTAGCCCTTCCCCAGAAGGAAGCTACTACGGTTCCCCACCCTTTTTACGCTCAAACCTCCCCCACCACCAAGATTTTTACAGTTTTCCCCTACTTTTACTAACAACATGATTATGTTTATTTGGAATAACCCCAAAAAATAGTGAGGGGCAGAATCTCAAGAAAATATTTTATTTATTTCCGTATTGTTGAGATCCAAAGTTGAGCTTACAGTAATCAGCTGTTCAACCATTCATAATAATTATTGTACTAAAGAAAATATGCATTTAAACAAAAAAAATAGAAAAATTTAATGTTAAACATATACATGATTGCTGTTGTGGTAGTTGGTCCGCAGAGCTGGAAAGCATCAGAGACATTTTCCTTTTGTGTGACAGAGCTTCATTTTGTAGTCATCGACCGGTTTCGGGCACAGAACAAATTTAGTTTATACACTGACCATCAGTCAGTTACCGGTCAGTGTATAAACTGAATTTGCTCTGTGCAAGCCTGTGTTATCACACTGTCTGCCAAACGCTTCCTGAAGATGGGCGAACACCAGAAACCGGTCGATGACCACACAATGAAGCAGGCTACCAAGGAAAATGTCTCTGAAATATATATACACGACTTTCACTTACTTTCAGTGAATAATTAACAATAATTATAATAAATAGATTTTCTTATAAATGGAATTCTACACAATTGAAAACACTTGAGTTTCCAGGTTTGATTAAATGTTCTTGATTGGAAAATGGCCGTGGATACCCAAAAGATCATTTTATTCAATGTTTTGGTTGCTCAACGTACATGTCGTACTTTGATGTAGGTTAGATGTAGTGGGGGTAAAGATTGCTTCTCAGCAGATAGGTGATTTAAGTCTAGTCTAGCAATCCAGAGCCTCTTCCTTCATATCTAAAGTACAGATTCCTAAAAAACCCCGTAAATTCCAGTGTTTCCAAAGAAAATTTTCAAATAAAACTAATTTTATAAATATACAGTGTTACCATTCCAAATTTGCAGAAAATCGATACAACCATTTACGAGCGAATTTCCAAAAAGTAAGCAATGTATACTGGAAACTTCGGTTCCAATAATGTCTTATTGTACCTTATTTAAATTATATAGGTGGTGGAATTACACATTTTGCCCTGAAGTAGTACTTTAGACACTGTTATTAGAAAAATTATGCAAATGTTTATCGATTATTCATTATTTCACAAATATGATTTTATTTGTGGAGAGAAGGGAATGAATTTCATATTATTAACCCAGAAACCTCCTAAAATCATTTTCCCCACAAAAATGTTTCAAATAAAGGTGGTAGATGTTTAGATATACAAATGGTATACGAAGTTGAAAGGAAATTGTTTAAGCGTTTTTGGAGAAAATGCTGAAAAATAAAAAAATTCAGAAAGTCACACTTGCCTGAAACCTTAGTGTCTGATCCGATATTAGTATCTAAACTAAATACCAAGTTTCAGATTCCGACAGTTTTTCTATTTTTTGGGATATTCTGTTAAAAAAACCACACACTTACAAAGACCAGTCGCTAAAAAACTTCTTTTTTTTTTGTGCAATATCCCAGTAAGAGGTGATCGTACCAGATTTTCGAAACTGAATATTACGAAAATACATGTTTCAGGTTACATGTTTTTTGTATATATGTGTGTGTGTTAACAGAATATATTAAAAACCAAAAGCCGCAGGAAGCTCAAACTTGTTATTCTGTTTCGAACTATTCCCGCATCAAACACGAAGATCTCTGAAACGAAGATTCATAAACCGGAATTACCACTTCAATAAATTCATTTTAGTTTTTCCGTGACTTCCTGATATACAGTTTTGATTATCAAACATACCGTCGCTCCACATAAGACCGCTCGGGTACGGAAGTAAAATCTCTCCACCACCATTTTTATGTGCAACCCAAAATTAAACATTGTAACGTTTCAATTTTAAAACAAAATTTCTTGATTAAATTGTATTAATTAGAGTAAATAAAAGATGGTGTGAACAAAATCATTTTCATACTCAGCGGACTTCAAGACATGTATTTCCGGTTAAAACTGAATTCCAAAAATTTGACACCTCTCTTGATATAAGTAAGAGAAAGTAAAAAATTTTTTTAAAAATAATTCTAATAATTGCAATAAGAGAAAATCGAATAAGTTTCTCATACTCTGTGATTTTTTTTTTTTACTTTTATAAATTATTAAATCCTTAATTCTCTGTTTACCGAGCCTCTAGGAATATAAATGTTTTATAAGCTATTGACTGTTGCTAAATAATCGAATGATATTGATCGATTATACACGCACAACGATACAAAAAACGGTTTCAAGTCCATGACGTCTTTAATTAGTGGTGTTCTCTCATTTGCTCTCTCACTTACACTTAAATAGCTCTCCTCTTAAATAACGATTGAAATTCGATTTTTCATTTAATAGCACACAAAGTGGTATACTCAAAACATTAAAAAAAAAACAATTCATTCCTCTTTGTTTATTGTTTTATTTTTTATTTTAGTCAAGACGATTTTGGGAGAATCAAATTAATAATTGGGTATTTATTTTATATATATATGTGTGTTATTAATACATGTTATTATTCAGTTATTGGAAATAATAAGAATCCGAAAATGCCGAAGAAGATTTATGAATAATCCAGTAACTTCAATCAGAGAAGTTATCACTCCCTCCCAAAATTCCAAGAATATCAATTCTTACAGTCATTAAAGCGAAGTTTAAAGAAAAAACAAATCTGATGTGATACACTCCACAAGAGTTATAATTAATTGATTAATGTGCTTCACATGTATGTAATTCTTATTAGATGTTTAGTAGTGTTCAATTAATATGAATGGGCTACTATAAACATTATAAAACGACTTTTTTTGAAGAAAGCATGTCCTCTCCGTCCCTCAAAGCATGTCCTCTCCCTCCCTCAAAGCCTGCCCTAAATGAATTGTCTTCCAAATAGTTTCACACTATACATTCAGTCATAGGCCTCTGCATGTATTGTTAGCACCGCAAGTTTAATGAAAATCGTCTGTTGTTTTTATAGAGAAAATCGCAAATATCTGAAAAACAGTTCAGCAAAAACGCAGGCACTTTCGGTCAACCGATTTTCTTTCAGAAATTTTGGCA
>JAAEAF010009270.1:0-41826 GCA_011037195.1 Triatoma infestans
CTAGCCCAGCGCGCTACCACTTAGCTAATCCCTTTCTTCAGCGTTGGCTTTAGCCAATTAACTAGGGACGAAAACCCTAGTTTGAGTACTGCGTTTGTCCATGTCTGTAAAGTGAAGAGTGTATGTAGTTTATGTATATTGTGTACTGTTCTAATGTAGTGCATGGAGTACTGAGCTGTGGTAACCCGTGGGGTCGCTACTCCTTTCCCAAGAACTGCATGGCTCAGTAATACCCCCCTTGGCTGGCTAGTAATGGAATAAGAAGTTATGTATGGAACGGAGAAAAAGGAATAAAGATATATCACTAATTTACGTACATATGCAATAATTGGCTTCATTGTGGAGTAAAACTCTATTTTGATATTTTAGAATTCCTAATTGTCTAAGACACTAATTCCTACCGGTCGTGACTTTATGAAACCTGGAAACCTGGACCCTTACAAAAAAGAGGAGGAAGCCTTTTTTGTCTTCTGGCGGCAAGTGCTTCCTAGAAAAGGGATCTATGAGGGTGTCCGAGAAGGACAAACCAGGAAATAAAGAGTCTGCTCAAGGAGCCTAATTTGGTAAAGTTCGTAAAGCTAGGAAGGTTCCGCTGGGCTGGATATCTTGCGAGAATGAAAAAATAGCAGAATAACAAAAAGGTTGAAGAGGAGAAGCTAAAAGGCAAGAGGCGAAGCTGAGATGGTCAGAGGGAGGGAAGAAAGGATGCCGCAGCCATCCTTAGCATGAGCAGCCGCACAGAACAGGGAAAACTAGCGGAAACTTCTGCATGAGGAGGCCAACGCTGATGATGAGAAATCCTAGCCAGTTGGTTGGGTAAATGTACATGAAAAAGAAATATTGCGGTAAGTCCAATCATAGAAACTGGAGAAACATGTCTTTGTAAGCAGATATAAATTAAAACAGAGCAGGAGTAGTGAATTAAAAGAAAAAAAATTTACAGAGAAGTCTTAATGAAGTATACAAGATTTAATTTCATCATCTATTAGAGATGAAAAGGAGATTTAGAAGGGAAATCTGAGAACAAAATGAACAGGAGAATTGACCAAGTTTTGTTTCAGATTTAAAGGTTTCTTATAATTAAATCGAAAATAATGAATTTTCTGTCAAACTAAATTTCCTTGAATCTATAGTTTGATTTGTTTTTTAATTTTTCTAAGAGAATAAAATGATACATTGCGAAAGTGACAAGTTATTAGAAATTGATTTCTTCCAACATTTTATGATGTCCCCTTGTTTTTTTATCACGTTGACTGCGAACCCATTCGGTCTGTACCGATACTCTGTGCTGAATCGATTTACTTGTTCAATCGTTTCTTTTTGCACTAATTTGATTGTATTATGACGTATTTTATCTATTCTTACATCCGTTCTGCGATTAATCAGGTGTCGACACACTGTCGACAGCCGCAACGCAGAAGAAGATCTGTTCGTGTTGCAGGCCTGACGACACTGTGTCGCATCTCTTTCTATTTTTTAGAAAGCAAATAAAATTGTGAAGAATGATGAAAAACTTTAAAAAAAAATTCATAAAGAATACCAACATTTCAAAATAACACTTTTATTCTACCATAAAATTACAATATGCAGTTTTATTTTCTATAAAAAAAATAATGAAATAAAAATAAATAAATAAAATGTAATAGTTTTTCAATACTCACTTTGAGCTCAGAATAGATTATTATAAGAAATCAGATTTCAAATTTAGTGCAAATATACGAATAATACATGTATAATAATGTTAACTACAAAAAAAAAAAAAAAAAAACGAACAAAAACTGGAATTCCAGGCTGGAGGAAAAAAACACATTTTTAATCTTTCCACAGTGCGGGCAAGAGTGAACAACTGGCTTGAGCTGTGCTGGAAGAGTAGGGATAAGTTTAAAGTAAATACAACCAAGTCGACACGCGGTCGACACGCGCAACAAGCAAGAAGGGGGTGTGTCGACGCGCTGTCGCATCCGCAGTCAACGTATTAACTAAATTCTCAGAGATATATTCTCTGTAAATTTAAAAGTATGTACACAAAATCAAATAGATCTAGTATTAAATTTTGTAAAAAAAAAAAACAATCTATGATATACACATAAATCACGTTGAGTCAATTTTAAGAAAAAACAAAAAAAAATCTGATGTGAAACACTCACACAACTTTCTCTTACTCCAATTAATATAAATTAATTAACAAATTTTTTACTTTCTCTTACTCCTAGTAAGAGGAAGTATTGTAATCGTGTCAAATTTTCGATATCGAGTTTTCACCGGAAATATCCGTTTTGAGGTCCCCTGAGCCCAAAAAAGTGGTTTTTAGCGAATGGTCTGTGTGTGTGTGTGTGTGTCTGTGTGTGTGTCTGTGTGTGTGTCTGTGTGTGAGTCTGTGTGTGTGTATGTATGTGAACAGCATAGCTCAAAAACGAAAAATCGTAGAAAGTTCAAACTTGATATTACGTTTAGGTATCACCATGGGATCTGACGGTGCGTTATGTGTCAATATTCCACAACCGGAAGTACCACTTTACTAGTTGTTTTTTTTATGTTTTTGCAATGTTCTCAAAAATGGCTCGAAGATTTTCTTTAAACTTGGTATATCAACTACACATACAAGAGCTACAACTTTTATTTGAAACATTTCTCCAGGAAAATTCATTAAGGGCACTTCTGGCGGAGGGGTGGGGTTAGGTTTTCATCTTAACTGCTGTTTCAGTATATTAGACAATTCTGTCATCTAAATAATGTTAATTAGAATTAAATATGTTGTTGAAATTCCGAGTTTGAAAAAAATAGATAACCGGAAGTGCGTTTTTTACTGAAATATAATTTTCAGTTTTCTGGTATTTTCTCGAAAATGGCTCCAACGATTTTCTTTAAACCAGCGTTGTTAACTATACATATAAAGGGCTACAACTTTTATTTGAAACTTTTCCCCTGATAAATTCATTTAAGGGGACTTTTGGGGGAGGGGGGTTATGTTTTTCTTTAAAATGCTATCACAGTTGATTATACAATTCTGTCATCCAAATTGAAATAACTAGAAATTAATATATGACACAAATTCCGAGTTTCAAGGAAATTAGTAAACCGGACAGTTTTACTGGACAGTGTTTTCACTTTTCGACGAATTTCATTAAATTTGGTACACTAACTATAAAATTTGTCAATTATAATTTTGAGTACTGGAGTAAGAGAAAGTTGTGTGAGTGTTTCACACCAGATTTTTTTATAATATTGTAATGTTTATACAATGTTTAATTGGGCTTTAATAATCCTTAAATAATTAAGTAGAAAGCGCGATTTTTTTTTTAAATAATCGAATGCTATCTGCACACATAATCGTAACACTTTTATTTGAAATACGAGTATTTTCAAAATTATTAATTTTATGGGTTTCAACGAAATTAGTGGCGTTAAATTTCAAATATCATTTGAATTTTTTCAATGTTGTTGACACTGCCTTCTTTATTGAAGTAGATAATCGTAGCTAGTAGACCTTTGAAAACATGATACCACCACCCCTATACAACATGTGGTAGATTTTTCCAGGATCCTTTATCTTTTAATTTTAAGCTTTCCCAATGCTATGCTGATGACACCGCCATCCTTGCATCCAGCTCTGATCGCATACTGCCTCCACTCTCTTACAGAATCATTTAAATAAAATAGAATCTTGTGCCAAAAAAATGGCGGATTAAACTCAATCCACAAAAATGTCAACAAATCAACTTTACTCTGCGTCGTGCTTCCCTCCTATCCTTCAGTAACCTTCAACTCAATACCACTCGCTCCTACAAACTTAGTTCATCGGGATGTATATCGACAAAAGACTAACTTGGCATCCGCATACGAAAGTAAAAAGACTGAAACTTAACAAATGGAATAAGTTACTACTCAGACTAATAGGAAGACAATCGAAACTATCTCTCGAACACAAACGACTAATATACAACTGTATACTCAAACCGATATGGGCTTACGGACTTGACCAATCGGGGTTCAACCAAGCGCTCAAATTCCCAGAAAATTCAGTCTTTTCAGTCAAAAATGCTCCATCAGATAACAGATGCTCCATTCTATGTCTCTAACTCTACCCTCCACAATGATTTCAAAATCCCATATGTATCTGAAGCTGTCAAAACTAAATATAAAAAATTCTATGTCTCTCTTACTCTTGTGATGGATGCAAAACATAAAAATATATTAAATTAAGAAATATCAAGATAGTGACATTCCATTGCAAAAGGGCTAGCCAGGTATACAAGTCCAGTTACTGGTACGGTACAAGAACAATTATGGCATTGTCTACCCCTTCTCCTCACAGGGGAGGAATTGAAGAAACAAAGAGAAGAGATATTTTAGGACAGATTTGTGCTACAAATCAAGGTGGAAACATCGAAGCACTACTTCAGGAATCGCCCTCTTCAAATCAGTGCCAGTTATAAGTTAAAACATAAGAGTTTAGCATTTAATCTAGATTAATTAATTGATTTATACTTAATCGCTGTGATATTATAAAGCTATTTAAATTCAGTTAGAAAATATATTTATTTCATAATCAGTGGTGCATTCTTGATTATATTCTTATATTCTATCTCAAACAAACATACAAGCCCTTTTCGCTAAAACGCTCACGCCACAAGCTACCTATACACTCACGCCAAGCATTACACTCTCAACTCTAATCATCTTGTTCAAAATCTCGCCTCCACAACTATACCAGATAATCCACCCCGTCGACTGAGCCGAAGTTGGCCCCGTGATCACCTCCAGCAATCCTGTGAGAGTGTTACCGCTGGGTAGCTTCACTCCTTCAGCTAATCACGTCATTCATCATCATAATATTCACTTATTATATTTATTTATGTAGATGTGAATTCCAAATGAAAAAAAACAAGCTTTCCCAGCTTTTATTCACAGCTTGTCTCTCAATCTTATCGCTTCCACTTTTCAACAACTTAGGATTTTATATTACCTTTTGCTGTTTGCATCATTATGGAGTCCGGGGTTGATGCTTTTGACGAGACGTCTGATCAACTCATTCTCACAGTGTATTTTCACTGGAAAACTATGTTCTTGCTTTTGGCGAACATATTTAGAAATCTTTCTCAGTCAACTAAGCTCCAGCAAGGATTGCTGGAAATTAATTGAGGTTAGGGAAAGAATCACAGCTTGAGAGAACTCCCCCCCTCCCAAATGTCAATATTTGACTTCATGTTGCTGACACCTTCAAGAGCTTTTTTTTTTTTTTTTAGCGGGGGGGCCAACGCACTGCGACCTTGAGCAGGTCTATTGTGCTATGCCCCCTGGGTGCCACAGGCTTGCCCATAGCACCCGAACGGATGCCCAATTGAACATGCGTTCTACAATATCTCCATCAGGTTGAGGTCCCTGAGGAATCCTAATACCCTGACGGGCTCTAGAGAGGGTATATCCCCCTCCTCCACCTGGTAGCTACCCAGGTTCCTGAACCTTCTCTGAGTGGCAGCCTCGCAGTCTGTTAGGATATGTATTGGAGTTTCCTCCAACTCCCCACAGAATCTGCATGAGCTGTCACTTTCCAAGCCCAGCTTCGCCAGGTGTCCTCTAAGTCGGCAATGCCCCGTGAGGAAACCCGTAAGTACGCGGAGCTTGTTCTTACTCAATCCAATGCAGGCCTCCGACCTCCGTTGGTTATAATTTCCCAAGCAGATCTTGGCCTGCCGCAACCTGGGGAGGGAGTACCAGAGTTGAGATCTCTTCGTCTCCTCCTCCTTCTTAAGTTCCTCTAACAGACACTGGTCGCTAATCCCACAAAAAGGTTCCGGCCCCAATAGTGGTGTCATAGCGCCTATCTTGGCCAGGGCGTCGGCCGTCTCATTCCCTTCAATGCCAACATGCCCCGGCACCCACCAAAGTGCGACTTTGTTCCTACTGCCCAGATCGTTTAGTTTATCTAGGCATTCCCAAACCATTTTAGAGTTAATAACTGGTGCACCCAGAGCTCTGATGGCTGCTTGGCTATCGGAAAGGATTACAATCTCCCGATTCCTATATCCCCTATCGAGGTTAAATTGAACGCATCTTCCAATAGCGTATATCTCCGCCTGAAAGATGCTAGGAAATTTACCCATGGGTTCCGAGTGCTTGATCCTTGGACCAACCACCCCTGCCCCAGTCCCCTCGAGGGTCTTCGACCCATCAGTATACCATTTTATGGCATGTTGCTTAATGCCCAACAGAGCGGATCCTTCGCTCCACTCACTTTTGGTGCCCAGCTTCGACGAAAAATTTTTTGTGAAGCTGTACTTCTTAACCATACCATCCCTAGGGAGGTGCCAGATGAGGGAGCCCAAAGTTGAGAATACCAACTCTCTAACCCCCAGCCATCCCTCCCCTCCTGCACCACCCCTAGAGATCCTAAAAAGGGCCCCCTTCGCCGCCCTTTCCACCACTAGGTGCAAAGGTGACAGATTGAGGATAACCTCCATCCCGGCGGTGGGGCAAGTCCTCATAGCCTCCGTCATGCACAAGCATGCGAGCCGCTGTGCCTTGTCAAGAGTTCTCCTGACCGATACTCTTTGGTCTTCCCAAACCAAGCCACCGCGCCATAGGTGATAATAGGTGGGTCCGAGTAGAACGTGTGCCCCTTATGCTGTACATTCTTGTATAAAAAAAAAATAAATTACAATTATGTTACTAATAATGATTAAAGCTATTCTTCAAGAGCTATACTAACAGCTGTAAGTATTCCATCGTAATTGTTGGATCCAGAACTTAAATCATGATTGAGCTGAACAGGTAAACTTCCGCTCTAGCAATTTTCATTTCCTTTCAGCTGATCTATAGGTAAAAATGTGAAGCCATCTCTTCTGTGGAGGATATTTATGGTCCATCATGGAAAGCGTGGTAAGTCTCTTAAGTTTTTCCTCGGATTTTCCTGTCATTTTTTTACCAACCTTGCTAATAATTTTATTAACTAATTTATATTTTTATAATTGAGCTATATTTTAATTTAATTTAAATTAAATTAAATTACTGAAAATTAAGTGGTATTTCAATCTTATTTAAAGTACGACTATTTTAATCTCTGAAGTGAACTTTCCACAAAAATGGGATAGATTTATTCTGACAATGGATGAAAATCCGAAACCGATCAAGAATAAAATAAATATGCATGCTAGGACGGATAAAATACCAGATGTTATCCAGCATTGCGGACCCATCCACATATTCTACTAGTATATAATTTCAATTTTTTTATATAACTTGTTATTTTCCTTATTATTTCTTAATTTATATGGTGTAAATGTCTGGTAAATTTCGGGTTTTATGTATTTTTATATGGCAAACATTTTATTCTTTATTGTCAAGTTTATGTGTTCTGTTTTTTTATCTTTCTTATTTTATATTTTATCTCTATCCATCAAAGATACAATAAACTTGGTAGCTGGGTTTTAATGTCTAAAGTGTAAAGTGCATAGAGGTTCATTTTTAATACCATCAAATATGGCGACATTAAAGTGTTTTCCAGGAATAAATCTTAAAAGTAAAATAGGCTAAAAGTAAATAGATTTATGTAAGTGCTTCAATTGTTTATAACAGTGTTGGGCAATACTCGAAATCATAAAAATTTAAACCGTTAATTTATTTTCTTATCAGAAAATAAATCTGATTGACCATTAAGCATTTATTAATGGAATAGAAATGATATTTTTGGAGGGCACTATATTCACTTAGAAAAACATTAACCACTGTTATCTAGATTCCATAACAGATTAGATGTATTGGAATTAGTGTGGGTTCTCTAGCGACATAAAACAGTAACTAATCTAGGCTTGGTTAAAAGGCCATCAAACAGTGTCTCGACAAGCATTTAAACGTAGATGTGTGAAATAGTAGACAACAAACAATAGTGTAAATTATTCAAATGTATTGTACTTTTATTTTTATTGTTAGCATTGCGTGATAGACAGAAATTTAGGTAGGATAGAATACAATGTTTAAAGAAAATCGTTACAGTAATTTTTGGGCAAATCATAAAAATCTGGAGGAAAAAAATTAATAAAGTAGAACTTCCGGTTGATGGATTTGAAAGTCTAAGTTTGTATTTTCTGTTTTTTTGTCTGTGAGTGTAATGGATTGCTGTCACAGCACATCTTGCCTGCAAACACAAAAAAAAAAGAAGTACGCAATTGTTACGTCATCCACCATGTCACATGAGACGTAACGCATTTCTCTGTCACAAGTTAGGGAAGATCAAGATCCGCCTACCTCAACCCCTTAGGAGAACAGTCTACAGTCTAGTCTACAATTCAGTCTTCCATACACAATCTTCAAGAAAACATCACCAACACTCTGCCAGTTTAGTCTGTTATTTCTATTCATGCTACACTTTCTATAATAGGAAAGTCCTTGAATATTCTTTGTTTCTTATTTAATTTACCAGTTTTCAGTCAGTTTCCTTTCTCTTCTACAATTTTCTTTGTCAAACACCACAAAAACTCCACTATATTGAGATATTTTGTTTGCACAGACCGTTCGCTAAAAACCTTTATTTTCTACCCAGGGGAGTCAGAACATATGTTTTAATGTAATAGGATCCGAAGAGAGGGATCCAAAGCATATAGAGAGAGAGAGTCAGGATCACTCTCTAGTTTAGGCCAGATTAGACTGGGAGAAACTGTTTAAATACAGCTGTGTCAGCCATAAGAGGGAGTCTACGGACAGTCTTGCAGCAGAGTTCATAGAGCAGTCACAACGCCTCATCAACCTTTCTCTTTACCTTTCACTACCATTTTATATATTTTAGTGTATAGCCAAGGCAGTTTGTGCTACTTTTCCATTATACAGTGTTCAGCCTATACATCTAGTTTATTTATCTAACTAACCCAACTTCTCTCCATCTCAAACCTATTGATGTAATAGGATCTGAAGAGAGGGAATCCAAAGCAGAGAGAGAGTCAGGATCACTCTTTAGTTTAGGCCAGACTAGAGTGGGAGAAACTGTTTAAATACAGCTGTGTCAGCCATAAGAGGGAGTTTACGGACAGTCTCGCAGCAGAGTTCATACAGCAGTCACATCGCGTCATCAGACTTTATGCTTCTTTTCTATTATACAGTGTTCTATTAAATAGTTTATTCATCTATTTAACCCAAATTCTCTCCTTCTGAAACCTATTATATTCAATAAACTTGCTTTCGCAACATTTCCTATTACTAAAATGAAGTAAACAAATACCTACCCAGGGAGGTAATAGAATCATCACATTCTATACCTAAAGTGAGCACCAATAATATTGAAGAACCATTTGAAATTTATCATGCCAAAGATTCCCTTCAGAACTACCTAAAATGCACACAATCTTTTTTGAAAAAATGTAGGTTTGTTAGAAATAAAAAATGTTAGGTTTTTATAATATCTCTGCAACTCAATCGTTGCAATCGTATTCATTCATGAAAATTCCAAAAAAAAAAAAAAATTCAAACTTATTTGCAAGAACTGAAAAAAATTTCTCCAATTATGTGATTTTGATTTTGAAATTTGACCAAAACTTTATTGTCACGCTTTCTAAATGAAATACCAAGTTTCTACTTTCGGCAATTTTCCACTTTTTTAAGTTATGATGACCACACAGAGTGACAGAAATACAGTCCATTCGCTAAAAGCAATTTTTCACACTCAGGGGAGTCGAAACATGTGTTTTCAGTGAAAACTATTTTCCAAAAATTTGGTACGATGGCAACACTTGGCTCTTATTAGGAGCTTTCTACTTATTAGTTTCTCTTATTATTGCGAAAGTAAAAGTAATAATAAAATAATACATCAATTCTATAAAGACTATATTAAGGACTAAATACACTTTATTGTCTGCTATTGTTAATCTAAGAAGAAAAGATATCATCTATATAAACTTAATTTATAATTTAAAACAAATATTGTTCTGTTCCATTGATAAATACATCCAGATCAATATTAAAGCAGTTACATCCAATTCTCGGTATGCCCGATGCCGTCCATTGGAATACCCTGTTAATGGTGTATTTCAATAGACCCTGCAGCTGTTATCTCAAAGTTATACTAAGTATTAAATGAATGGGCAAGTTCAATAGATATCTCATCGGCTATTTTCATGTAAAATGTAGGCCAAACTATCGTCTCTCAATAGACAGATAATTTTAACTATTATCAATTTAAAACTTGCAAAACTAATGTGACACTGATAAATGTTATGTTTAAGAGGAAATTCAAAAATCAGTATAATTTTATGCAAGATATTTAATCTAATTTCATTTGTTTGAATATAAATTCCGCAAGAATAAAAAGGCATGTGATATGAATCACTCTTATTACGGCAATTTTTATAATTCTAACAGAAAAGTTTTTATATTTCCAATGTTTAAATTCTACTAAATCTTTAGCTGTCCTTGCCGTTTAAGATACTGGATTCCCTATATTTGAATGAAATGACAATGAATCTTGGGAGTTCCATTTCAAAACTAGCTCACCACTGTTAAAACAAGCAAAAGTTCTAAATGGTCATATCATTCTTCAAACAACTTGAAACATCAATTGCTACACCATCCTACATTCATTACGCTACCAATCGACCGATCACACTTTATGATCTGACTCATGTGGCGCCATCTGTTAGTGGTCAATAGATATCACTGCCTCGACTACTACTCGCTTTCGGGACGTAAACATGAAAACGCCTTTCAGCGAGCCACTGCTTCTTCGAGCTTCACTGTACGGATGGTATACACTCGAGAGGTCCCAGCGACGGTACCAGCTAAATCACACAGAAGGCTCAATTGAGGAAAAATACAAATCGAAGCATGCTCCTTCCCGATGGTGGCGATGGGGGAAGAATAAAGACATTGGGCAGGGACAGTTCATTCAGTATCAATCTAATCAGGAATATTAGAATGTGTTATCGCTAGTAACAAAAGAGTTTTCTTACGTTTGTGTTACAGTTAACATAACTGTTTCCAAGCTCTACTTAGTAAATATGAAAAATATAAATTGTAAGTTTAGTGCCAGTTCGTGTGTTTTCAATTACCCCATTTACTACACCCATTTATCACCATCATTCCTGCTACTATTACACTCATATCCGGTTGGTGTATGTTGACCAAAACCTTCGTCAGGCGTAGTACTAAAAAAGAATATCGGTGTGAAGTTTCTGAGATTTTTACACACACACGCACAAAGCGTTTGCTAAAAAACATTATTATTTCACTATACACTGACAATCTCACCATACAATCAACTGACCACTCAACTTACCAACGAACGACATAAATACTATAACGAACGATACTCCTGTTATACACAATCTCTTAGAACAGATGACAATTCACTCTGGACAGCCACGAAGAAAATATTAAAATACAAAGACGTTTCTCATCCATTACAACATACTGATGGATCTTGAGCAAAATCTGATAAAGAGAAAGCCCAACATCTAGCACAACACCTCTCGATTGTCTATGCTCCTCATCCAGACGGACAACAATCAAAAGACATATATGACGAACTTGACATACCTACTATTACTTATTTTTGTGCCTCCTAAACCGTTTTCCCCCGAAGTAGTCAAGCAGGCCATCCTTAATCTTCCCACAAAGAAAAGTCTCGGATATGATCTAATCACTTCCAAAATCCTATTTCAACTTCCCAGGAAAGCATTTATATTCATAACCTATTTATATAACGCAGTTCTTCGTACCAACTACTTCCCCATCTTCTGGAAATTCTCCAGAATAAAAATGTGTCCCTCAAAACCCAACAAATCTACTCATCGCCCCGACTCCTAAAGACCTATCAACCTTTTCCCTCTAATAGGAAAAATCCTGGAAAAACTACTTCTAAAAAGAATTCAAGTAGAAATAAAATTCCTCGAAATATAATTCCTGACTATCAATTCGGCTTTCGGAGTTGCCATTCACCAAGAGCATCGCATAGTTGACGTTATCGCCTCCTCTCTCGAGCTTGGACATTATTGTCCTGGACTATTTCTGGACATCTTCCAAGCTTTTGATCGGGTATGGCACCCGGGGGAAAAAAAAAAGTTTTACTCAGGAGACATAAAAACGGATATTTCCGGTAAAAACTCGATTTCAAAACTTTGGCATGATCTTCAAAACTTTGGCAAGAGAAAAAAAAGAATAAAGATATGTGGGTAATAATATTTTAAAAAAAAAAACATTAAAAATCATTAAATCATCAAAAAAATGTTCATGTAATCATTAAAAAAAGTAATATAAACAATTGATATGATCCTGGACAATTCTGGTCAAATCATATAGTTTTCTCTGAAGTTTAGTAACATCGTATTTGAAAAGTAGATAGTTATATAAATATTAAATTTGCAATATATACTACGAAGAATGTATTTCAGTTAATAAAACTTAAAGACAATAGAGCGTTACCAAAGTGAATAAAGTTCAACTTGAACCAGAAACTGCCATCTTTGCACACAATATTGAACTTCTTTCAATTTAATACTACCTATCAAATATTACACGGTACCATTCAAGAAATATTGCCTTTCTGTAGTTGCACAGACAAAGGATGTACAATGTTCAATAGACAATATAAAGTGGCTATAGTGTTTTCTTCTATCTATATATGGTGTGGGCGAAAGACGAAGGTGTGTGTACTGTTTTGGTACAGCACCTTCTTCAAGATTTCCTTGATATAAGAAGACCGCCTACTGTTAGCCCATATAAGCCATTCTTCCCCCTTATAAATTGTTAATATAAAATCTTTCTCTCTGTTCCATATTATTCTGCTTTATATATATATATTTGATATTTCATTTTAGTGTACCAAATTTAATGAAATTCGTCGAAAACTGAAAAAAAACTGTTCAGTAAAAGCGCACTTCAGGTTTACTAATTTTCTTAAAACTCAGAATTTTGGCCATCTATTTATTTCTAATTAATTTTGTTTAGATGAAAGAATTTTATAATCAACTATGGATAGTACTTTAGAGAAAAACATAAACCCACCCCTCCCCTAAAAGTGCCCTTAAATGAATTTTTCCAGAGAAATGTTTCAAATAAAAGTTTTGTATGTGTAGTTGATGTAACAAATTTGAAGAAAATCGTTGGAGCCATTTTTGAGAAAATTGCAAAAAAGTAAAAAAAACAAAACTAGTAAAGTGATACTTCCGGTTGAGGAATTTTGACAGATAGGGTACTGACATTCCCATGGTGATACCTAAACGGAATGTCAAGTTTCAATTTTGAGCTATGCTGTTCACATACACACATACAAACACACTGTAATGACATATCAAAGTCATAGCAATGTCAAAGTGGTATCAAAGTCATAGCAATGTCAAAGTGGTTCCAGCCAGCTGCTATCTTCACAAAGGTTGGCAGGAATAAAGGATAATTTATAACTGGTGGCCTAGCCGGCCGCTGTCTTCAAGACAGGGCCGCGGCCCAACAAACGAAACCCTTTAATACAAGGGTCAATACTTTACATCATAGCAAGCACCGATAAAGCTGGCCACTGACCTAAATCACTGGTCACCGAACTAACCAAGGTCGTACACTACGAGAGATGTCTTGGTGTGCGTGTTGCTTACACATCTGACAGTGTGTGAGCAACACTAATATAAACTTCGCCCCACTGGAAGAGGGGATTATTATATACGAGTACATCGTTATACGAGCAGCAGTTCCTCGTCCCTATATAGGTTTTACTTATACTTATATTCATAATTGTGCATCTTAGTTTATTTATTTTAATCATCTTAAATTAATTGTTATTTTAACTTTAAATTATCTATGTATTTCATGTTAATAGTTACCATTTCTCACATTTAAATTACTGTAAAAATATAGTATATTTTTTTATAAATTCAGTGTTAGTAATTCGAGCTCTAACTTCCAAAAATTTCTAACTAACTTCCGCCCTCTTCAAGACATCTACTACATACCTCAGGAATCACAATAAACGATTCCACTACAACACAGACACTCATCAACACACAGACCATTTTCTAAAAACCACTTTTTTGGACTCAGGCGACCTCAAAACGAATATTTCCGGTGAAAACTCGATATCGAAAATTTGACAGATTACAATACTTCCTCTTGAATAGGAGTAAGAGAAAGTAAAAAACATTTGGTAATGACTAGCAACATTTTCAACAACAATTAACAGTATGGCTGTTGGCATGGAGCACGAACCCAACAAAAAAATGCTCCAAATGTCCACCTCTAGCCTTAATTATGTTTTAAGTTACTTTCGCCAATCATCGATCGAATAATGCAGAATTTCCAAAGGAAAATTTGCGAGCAGCCTCTTTTAAGCCGCTCAGACTGGAATGTCGCCATTTTCCCAACATTCGGTCTTAGCCATTTCTTTCTTTTTTTTAATTTATGTTGTGACGCAGATGCTGAATCTTGCGGAAACACTGAATGGATATTTTTAAAAAAAAAAAGGTTTGAATTTGAGGTTGTGCAACGAGTTTTTAAACTATCCTCTTAGTAATTCTAAAACCTTTTTTAACAACCTTTTTCAAAAAAAAAAATAGATTTCTGTTGTCTCGTGATATCTTACTCCTCATCATATCATAACTTAGGATGAGCCCTCTTTCAACTCCACCGATCACTTCCTGTTGGCGGTTAATTTTTTTTTTTCTCAGTCGTATTCTGACAGTAAGATTGTAATGATCGCTCTATGTTTTTGATCAAATTCTAAGTGTTTTTGAGATACAGTTTACTTGTAAACTAGATCAAAATTGTACTGTTAAATCAAGACTTTCTTATAGTTACGAATGTATATACACTGTTAGACTATATTTAAATTATCTAAATAGGTGTCTTAGTTTACTATCAGATATTCCCATATCCTGATCAATGAAATCATTGATAAAGAAATATTTATATATAAAGACTGGCAAAAATTCTGTTCAACATATAATATTGCAATGGAAGAATTACTAAATAAAAACATTAAAGTCCTGCGAGATAATAAGCAAAGTTAAAACTAAATTAATTAATGATTACAACTTAATTGCCCGAAAAAGTGTTCACCATACTTTGTATAAATGTTTAAATAATCAATTAGATTTTGTTTGTAGTGATCTGGATTCCGACTCAATAGGATGGATTATAAAATGCAGAAGAGAACTTCTTTATTTAAATAACTATTCATTCAGTTCTAGTTCAAAACTGTATTCTTTATGTAATTTAGAAAATAGAAATGAGGATGTATTTCAGTTTATCTCTTTTTGTCCCATACTAAAAGAATTCAGTATGATACACTTTAAAAAAGAATTTTTAAATTATAACGAATTTATACAACTACTGAATGGAAAAAACTATATCCAGTTAGTTCAATTTTGTGAACAAGCCTGGCAGTACAGGTATAGTTTGGTGTGTGAATTTAATTATTTTTTAAAAAAAAGATCTTCACATTATGATGATTTATTTATTATTGGTTTTGTCAAAGTTTATTTTATTTCATTTCTAAAAGACGGTTATTTGTGTTAATATTTAGTTATCTCCTTTGTAGTATGCACTGTTTACATTTATATTGATATGTTTATTTTTTATTTATTTACACTAACTTTAAGTTATATTTTGCATTTTTGTTTACATTATTTATTTCTTAGTTTTATTGGTTTGTAATTTATTTTTCTTTGCCTAAGGCAGCTAACCTCTGACGGTCGAAAGACCAAGTAATGTTTGAGTTGAAAAATTAAATATTGTTAAATATTGAGAAGAAATGTTACACATAAATGTTGTAGCTCTTTGTATGTGTGGTTGATGTTCCAAGTTTAAAGAAAATCGTCGGAGCCACTTATGA
Organism: Triatoma infestans; assembly: GCA_011037195.1. Classification (NCBI taxonomy): domain Eukaryota; kingdom Metazoa; phylum Arthropoda; class Insecta; order Hemiptera; family Reduviidae; genus Triatoma; species Triatoma infestans. Next base: position 15,803 of record JAAEAF010009270.1, read on the forward strand.
GAAAATCGCAAAAAAGTAAAAAATTTCGACAGATAACGTAGGGTCAGATCTCATGGTGATACCTAAACGGAATATCAAGTTTCAACTTTCTACGGTTTTTCGTTTTTGAGCTATGGTGTTCACACACACACACACACACACACACACAGAACTTTTGCTAAAAACAACTTTTTTAACTCCGGGTAAGATCGGGTAAGTTCGTTCGTAGATCGTAAGTAATGTTCATCGCGCTTGTAACCCCCACTCTTATTTTAAAAAAGTTAATATTTATTTTTATTTATTTATTTATTTATTTGTACAAGGGACTTGAGCCCCATACAAAGGAGTAGGGAGAGTTGCATACAAAATCTTAAATCATAAAAGAAAAGAACAAAATACCAAATAAATAGAAAGAAAAGTACAAAAATTTAAAAAAAAATGTAAAAAAATACAAGATCTAAAAAAATGAAAATAAATCTGGATAGAAATTAAATTATACCATGTACATTGTAATAGAAAGTTGTGGCTATTTAAAAATTAATAAACAAATATTTCCAAATGTACATAACAAAACTCTTACTAAGAAGTAAACAAACAAAAATAAAAGTAATATATTACTTTACAATTACATAAATTAAAAGGGTCATACTTCATACTAGTATATGTTTTATTTTCAATCCAAACCTTATTTTTATAAAACTAAACAGATTAATATAATATTCATTAAATTTTAATATTATTAGTTTAATGCAACAAAATTTGCCTAAATTTCAAAATATAATAAATAAAATTATAAATATTTTTTATTTCAGTAATTGTTTTAGGATCTAACATACTTAAATACCAAAATTCATTTGAACTGATATTAAAATGCTGTCTAAGAGGCGAGTAAACAGGGCAACCAACCAAGATATGTTCTAAGTTCTCGGGTAAATTTAAATTGCAGAGCTTACAAATTGATTTTTGATCTATTACAGTAGAAGTAGAATCAATAGTTAACTTCAATATATAAGTTCCTGAGGTTCTCATCTTTGCCAATATACGAGTAAAAACCAGGTGCAGATTGACAGATAAATAAAAAGGATTATTTATTTTAGAATTATATATCTTGTTATAATAGTGACTATATTTTGAATCCAACAACTGATTTTGATCTTTTTTTAGAAGGTAGTTTTTATATGTTTGTAATATATGCGGAATAATTTTATTTAGAGTAGAGCTATCTTGGATAAAAACTATATCTGAATAATGAATTGGGAGTAACAAATCTCTCAATTGTGATACCCAATTATATTTGTTGTCTTTTAATCCAGCATTAGATAACGCCAATAGTTTGTAATAGCAAATTTTAGGGTATCTCTCTTCTTCTAAACCTAATATATGCGCTAACCATCGCAGGACAAGCTTCAATATATAATAAGAAATATGGAGAAGATCACATTCCAGTCTTATTAGAAAATTTGGGGTACACTGCGCTAAGCGCAAGTGTCGCTTATAGAAAGTTAAAGAAGCTTTCTCCAGCTCATTTATATATCTTAGACTCCATACATGACTTCCATACAGCAAAACACTACTGATCAGAGCTTCATTAAGTTAAAAAAGTTAATAAAAACATACACTTTTCTATACTAACACAAAGAAATTTTTTATATATACACATATATGTATATATACTAAATACATATATATATATAAATACTAAATTCTCCAGCGCGATTCCCAACTGTGAACCCCCAACTTCTAATTTTTTATACATCTCCTGATATACATGCAATTCACTAAGTGTACAATTCATTGTACGAATATATTAAAGGAGCTCCTATACTGATATACGTTCCTATTCTTTAATGTCTCCGATTCTCCGATTTTACTACTGATCTTTTTTATTAATACTTAGATCAGGCCAATATATACAATTTTTATTGTGACTTATGTTCTCCTAACTAATACAAAAATGAAAATATTTTTTTGAAATTGAAATATGAAAGAAAATAAAATCAAATAAGAAAATTTTACTACTTTTTTATTTAATTTTTTTTTTTTTCAAATAGCTGGGGGTTCAGTCGCGCAATCGCGAATACCAGTAGCAGCCACTGGTGAGTTTATTAACTCACAAAATTTACGAAAAAATGACTGACAGAAGTTTAACCACAAAGAAGTCGGGTGGTTAAAGCTAACTTGAAAGTTCAATTGTATATAGCAAGTATACAAAAGTACAGCGCTGGCTATTGTTTATGTATATATTATTCTAAACGTTTTCTGCGCATGTGCTGTATTATATTTGTTCTGTATGTGTGCTATATTATTGTAATATTCTCTTGTATATACTTCACTTCTTTGTCTCTCAGTTAGAATACGACGACTAATTAACATCAGGCTTTTTCCTTCATTTTTCTATTTCCTCTATTTATTTTTCTTCTATTATTGTTTTTTTTTAATCAATTTTTTTTATTTATTTGTTTCATTTTTTTAAAAATTATTCGTAATGCAACTGTGGGTGACCACATGGTAATCGAAAGCTCTTAGGAAATGATCCACCACATCAACCTGCAACAGAAGAACATAAAAACATAAGACCGAGAACTTTGGTTACCCTCCCACCCACCTACCCATCAAAGGAAAAAAATTAGTCGGCTCAATAGTTACTATTAGACGTAATGCCATGAAAGCAGTAAACTCAAGCTACCAAGTCAGCAATCATCATACCAGCTGGCGAGCGGCAACCATTCCTTCCACCAGTCAGGCTCAGACTAATTCTGGAATCCCGCATACATACAACCCTTTTAATGTTGCGTCAGTATATAGACCAAATGGTGACCACTTCTGCATAGCTTAAATGACAAAGCAAGTTCTCCCATCAATATACGTGAAACACATAACAAAATAAGCAGACCCATGTTCAACTTTAAACACTGTAAATCGGAAAAAGCAACTTTGTTTTTAAAGCCCGAATTTCTGACTTAGTAATCAACATCACAACACTAGAACACTACAGAATTATCGTCCGTTATCTCAAGCAATGAAATGCCCAATATCACAGCGGGAAAAGTTCAAGGCGTACAAGGTGGTGATATGTCACTTTTACCAAAACTACTACCAGCAGATCCCATCAAAACTGAGTTCACCGTATTAAGATATGAGATACGAAATATTGCTCCAGCCATTCAGCCTGTCACCATGAATTCAGCTCATTATTTTTTTTGTCGCCTTGAACCAAACAATAAAACAAATTGCAAATGCGTAGAAATATCCTCCTTTGTTTATTTATTGAATTTTTTTTTTTTTATAGAATCGTTATATTTTTCCGTCAGTTTAAAACAAAAATTCAACATTTCAATTATTGAATTTCAAATATCAACCAAGATACATATAAAGATACAGCACCAGTAAATATATTATCCTTCCCAATAATTCACGCCAATTTAGTAACCTATTTATCAGATATGGCCTAATCTTATGTGAGAGAGCAATACTCAGTGATTGGTTACTATTGAACTCTTTGTAAATAGTGCTCTGGCTATTTGAAGTAGTGGAAACCTGATAACATGAGGGCTATCTTATCTCTTCCACAACTCTTAAAGTGCTCAACTTTGCTCAGCCATCTTGGATAGTAAATAAAACTTTCTCCATCTGCCTTTCTCATATATATTATGTGTATCACGTCTAACCCATATTCTTTTGTTTTCTTTTTTTTTTTCATTTTCGTAATCGTAGAGAATGAAAGAATAATAAAACATGTAGTAACATTGAGAACAAGCAAAAACACCAGAATATCAACCAGAAGCGTAAATAAAATTAATTATCAGATTCAGTTTTTACTTTCTCTTACTCCTAGTTAGAGGAAGTATTACGATGGTGAGAAAATTTTCGAAATTTAAGTTTTTAACCGGAAATACTTGTTTCGAGGAACATTTAGTATAAAGAAAAATGTTTTCAAGAAATGGTATGGTGCGAACAACATATTTCGAAAACAAAAAAAATCGTAAGAAGTTATAATTTGATATTCCGTTTAGGTACTACGTTTGATATCGATTTTGATTCTAATTCTGTATGGTTTGTAAAATAGGATATTTTGATTTCGGTTTTACATTTTCTTTTTGAATCTAAAGTATTGCAACCTTTAAGAGAATATTATATTAGAATCTTTGCAAAGTGATAAAAATTATTTTGAAGCCTGGCACAAGAATAAAATCGATCAAACAAATCAATTCCGTTTATAATTATTGCAAGCAAGCAGACGTCAGAATAAGGAGTTTTTACTTGGCGAATAAATACATGTACATATATTTTATACTCGCATACAAAACTAGAACTTTGCCCTTAAATTTAATCTTATTTAAGTTTCGAAATTGTATATTATGTTTGAGTTCAGAATGTATTTCATTTGTTTATTATTGTTTAGAAGTGCAGAAGTAGTTCTCTTTTTTTGGCAATTTAATGCGTTCCAACATGCTATGATCATTGCGCCTAAGTCCTTCTTAGTGCACTGCCGCCCCCGGGCAATGTTCTCTCGTTACAGACAACACTGTACATCACCGCATGGGACGTAGGTATGTGGCGTCACTATCGCCCACCTTTCGGGATGCAATCAGCCTCTGGCTCTCCAGATTGGCGATTCCCTCACCACGACCAATCCTATCCTGATCCCCTTGCAGGGTTGCCTTTAAGTATCCTGGGTTACTGAACCCCTGCAACTTGAGGCAATAGATAGGAATCAGTAGATGGCACGATCCATCGGGCGTGCGATCAGTCACGCTAAGCTCGTTAGAGTATGAATCACTTTACTACAGGCGCAAGCTATATTCCAAGCCAGTTGCTTGCAATTGAGTTTGTGTAAGTAGTGGCCGTGTTTTAACCAATAACTTCAATGACTAAGGTCATGAGTTGAAGGGGAGGAGTGCCCGTAGCTGGAAGCGCATTTGCTGGGTGTGCGCGGTTTACCAGAGCTTGCTAGGGGATGCCTTCTCTAGCTTCTGGGAGTGAGGTATGTCCACTTTGTGGAATCACTTTGCGCGCTGGTTGAGCGTATCTCAACCTGCCCTTAAATGGATCAAGCGGGGGAGTGCCTGGGTTCGGCACTTCTGCCATGGAGAGGTATTGCACTAACAGTCTTTCCATAGTGGTGACATCCTTCTCTTGTAAAACGACGACTGATAAACCCCAAGAGGGTAGGTACAGTCCTTAAACTCCCCGAATACCGTAGCGGAAAGGGTTAACACGGAAAGAATGTCCATCACCGCACATTAAGCTGAAGAGTCAACTAGGAAGAAAAAAAATCTAAGGGTAGCACTGGACTCTAACCCGTGGCCTACGAGTTGCTAGTCTAGTATGTTACCACTGAGTTAATCCCTTCCCCTGCAAAAGTAGTTGATATTATTATTATTATTATTATTTATGATTATTTAGCTAGAAGATTTCATGTAGCCAAAATAAGTTATTTTATTAATATAATAAAGCATGTTCTTTATTTCTGTGAACCCATCGCCGAGCTCCTTGCTCAAAGCATATCTTTATCTAGCAATAAATAAATTAATTAATTAATTAAATAAATCTTCGATAAATAATATGTTAATTTAATGTATTTGATATATCACCTTAAAAATGAAATAATCATCGAGCCAGTTTCGAGAAAAACGTAAAACACCAACAAAATCGATTCAATTAGATGGTATATCCGGCCAACCGATTTTCTTCAAACATTGAATTCTGGCAACACATTTCTAATTCTTAGTAATATAATGTAGACAGTTAAGTTTCTATAATAGACAGAAATGACACTTTAGAGGAAAGCTAAAGTGTCACCATAGCTCTCTCTGTTTGCACCATAAAACCTTTTATTAAATAAATTTCCCTGGAGAAATGTTTCAATTAAAAGACTTAGAATATGTATGTAGTGATTACACACGAAGTTTCAAGAAAATCGTTGAAAAATTTTGAAAACTAAAATATGTATTCAGTATATTGGTTGACCGATTTTGACCAAAACCTTGTTGCCGGATCACATGACGGATTGGATCACGAATTTAAACGAAACATGAAGTTTAAAACTTTCTGCGTTCATCAGTTTTTGAGTTACGCTGACCACAAAATAAACTGCCGCTTGTTGAAAAGACAAGAAAATCATTAAATAATCTGCAGCGTAAAGGGTTCCAGGTCATTTTTGAGAAAAGGTTAAGGCTTCCAGTGAAGAACTTGGCAATGAAAATGCGAACGTAATAGATAAAAAAAGCAACACGGAACTCCGGGTTTCATTGATAACCAAAAACATTCGTCAATCATGATCACTTTAGAAGAAGAAAGTTCAGATTTGTGGGAATAAACCTAGTTAAGGAACGAAAAAAGGAAACCACACAAAAGATGTTGGGGTTGGTTCCGCAGAGCTGGAAAGCATCAGAGATTTTTTCCGTGATAGCCTGCTTCTTTTTGTGGTCATCGACCGGATTCAGCATGCGTTTGTCAACCAGTGTGATAACTCAGACTAGCACAGAGCAAATTCAGTTTATACACTCAAAAGTCTGCAAAGTCAAGTTTATTCCCACAAAGCTGAACTTTCTTTTTCTGGAGTGATCATGATTAACGAATTTTTTCGGTTATCAATGAAAGCCGAAGTTCCATGCTGTTTTTTTTTTATCTATTACGTTTGCACTTTTCATTGCCCAGTTCTTCACTGGAAGCCTTAACCTTATACACTCAAAGTGTTTAAACTGAATTTGCTCTGTGCAAGTCTGTGTTATCACACTGTTTGACAAACGCATGATGAGGGCGAACGCCTGAAACCGGTCGATGACCACAAAAAAAAGCAGGCTATCACAGAAAATATCTCTGATCCGTACAAAAGTAAATTTATCTAATCTTATTAGTACAGTTTACTCCTGAAATAACTTACCCCCCCCTCCCAATGAAAATGACTTGATAAAACACTGAGCATACTTAACAACCGTCTTAAAATTTAGTTATAAAGTATTCTTCAAAACATGCTATTTTCTAATGCCTATTCACAATGTCTAATAATTTCACTTTGTCATGAAACACACACATGTAGTAACATAACCTTATAACCTTTCCACATATATACAACCAACAAGTGTGAGTCTACAGAAACATTTTGTTGAAGTGAAACTCTCTACACGAACTTGGTGAATTTGCCCTGACGATGGATGAACATCCGAAACCGGTCAGGAACAAAACCAATATGCATGCTACGACAGATAAATTACCGGATATTATCCAGCATTGCGGACCCAGCCACATTTTCAACCATACAAAAGAGTTTGTCCTAACTATAAGAAACCGAAATAAAGTTGTTATACTGATGCAGATGTTATCAGGCCTTGGCAGAACTAAAGAATATCCCTATTACTTTCAAGGATTCTGAGAGATCCAGCGTGAAAAGATATAATCCTTCATCATTTTTAGACTTCGCATCACGTGGTATTTGATTGTGATTAGTTTAAAAGAAAACAAGCTCTGTTCTTGCGGCAAATATTATTAGCGAATATCACTTTACGATGAATAATTTGTTAATTTGTAAATATTATTGTTACTAATAAGACTTTTAGAATAATTTTGTGTATACTTAGAGTCATACATTTCTAAAACCCACTTTTTCGGACTCAGGGGCCTACAATCATGTATTTCCGGAAATTTGGTACGATCTCTATTACTTCGTCTGCTTAGGAGTAAGAAGAGAAAGTAGTATTACAAGAACAAAATATAGGGAAGGGATTAGCTCAGTGGTAGCGCGCTGGACTAGTAACGCGGAGATCACGGGTTCGAATCCAGCCGTGCTACCCTTAGATTTTCTCTTCCTAGGAGCCCCTACAGCTCACTGTCCGGTGATGGACAGTGTTGTCTGTACGGGAGAACACTGTCCGGAGGCCGGCAGTGCACTGAGAAGGCTCCGGGCGCAAATGACCACAGATGTTGAGACGCCATAAATAAATAAAAAAAAAAAAAAAAAGAACAAAATAACTTTAGATTTGATAAAAAAATATATGTAATTTACTAGTTCCCCTATAAAATTGTCTATCACTAAGAATAATTCTATAAAAAAAAAAATTTTTGATTCGACAAGAAAGAATCACCATGTAAACTTGTTTGGATTGATCAATGTAAGATATTCTGACTCACGTTTTCTTGAACAGTACCATCTGACAGATAGTAAGTGAACAGGTGAAGAAGTAGAAGACGGACCATTAGTGGGTGAACGTCAATCTTTGCTTAAGGGGAACAAGACGGGAAATTCAGTGATTGACACGCATCCATTTTCTCAACATGACACTTTTCACACTTATCTCTTTGCACAATCTTTTAGGAAATTTTCTTTTTAGTCTTTCTCTTTGCCAGAAATTATTTATCACTTTTTTCTAATTTTTTATAAAATCTTGTGTGATACGATCACATGATTTTCTTTTATTGCTGTTAATTCAATTATATATAAAATGATAAATTTTCTTTAGTAGGTTAGTACAAGTGTTTAGATTATATCCAGAAGAATGCGTCAATAATATTGAATCAACCACACATAAAATTTGAAATTTTACGGCAGAAACTGCGCAGAACTACCTAAAATCTTCCTCTTTTTTTTTTTAATGTTCAAAATAAAAGTGTTTGGCATTCAGTAACGGTCCGGCACTTCCGGTCAATGAATTTTACCCGAAACCTTTGTATCAGATCCAGTAAGTAGTACACAAACACGCGCGATGATCTACAACTTTTTTTGTCTTATACATTTCTCTGAAAAAATTCATTTTATGGCACTTTTAAGGAAGGGATGGGGTTTATGTATTTCTCTAAAGTACTATCATAGTTGATTATACATACAATTCTACCATCCAAACAAAATTAAAATTAGAAATAAATAGATGGCCGAAAATGGCCTAGTTTCAAGAAAATTAATAAACCGGAAGTACGCTTTTACTGAACATTTTATTTAGTTTTTGGCGAACTCGGATGGAATTTCATTAAATTTGGCACACAAACTATAAAATTTGGCAATTAGGTTCAATTTTGAAATCTGGAATAAGAGAAAGTTGTGTGAGTGTTTCACACAACATGTTTCATATATTACATTTTTGAAATATTTTCTTCTCTCTCTCTCGCCACATACAATCGCGCGTACACGCACGCACAAACATTTTTACCCACGAAACCTCAAAAATATGTATTTTTAGTATAAAAATATCGAAATATGTATTTTTGGTATAAACTCAATATCGAAATATGTATTTTTGGTATACACTCAATTTCGAAATATGTATTTTTGGTATAAACTCCATTTCGAAATATGTATTTTTGGTATAAACTCAATATCGAAATATGTATTTTTGGTATAAACTCAATATCGAAATATGTATTTTTGGTATACACTCAATTTCGAAATATGTATTTTTGGTATAAACTCTATTTCGAAATATGTATTTTTGGTATAAACTCAATATCGAAATATGTATTTTTGGTATAAACTCAATATCGAAATATGTATTTTTGGTATACACTCAATTTCGAAATATGTATTTTTGGTATAAACTCCATTTCGAAATATGTATTTTTGGTATAAACTCAATATCGAAATATGTATTTTTTGGTATAAACTCCATTTCGAAATATGTATTTTTGGTATAAACTCAATATCGAAATATGTATTTTTTGGTATAAACTCAATATCGAAATATGTATTTTTGGTATAAACTCAATATCGAAATATGTATTTTTGGTATACACTCAATTTCGAAATATGTATTTTTGGTATAAACTCCATTTCGAAATATGTATTTTTGGTATAAACTCAATATCGAAATATGTATTTTTGGTAGTAAACTTCAAATTTCGAAATATGTTTTGTTGTATAAAACTCAATCGAATCTGTGATTTTTTGTATAAACTCCATTTCGAAATATGTATTGTTTGTATAAACTCAATATCGAAATATGTATTTTTTGTATAAACTCAATTTCGAAATATGTATTTTTTGTATAAACTCAATTTCGAAATATGTATTTTTTGTATAAACTCCATTTCGAAATATGTATTTTTTGTATAAACTCCATTTCGAAATATGTATTGTTTGTATAAACTCAATATCGAAATATGTATTTTTTGTATAAACTCAATTTCGAAATATGTATTTTTTGTATAAACTCAATTTCGAAATATGTATTTTTGGTATAAACTCCATTTCGAAATATGTATTTTTGGTATAAACTCAGTATCGAAATATGTATTTTTGGTATAAACTCAATATCGAAATATGTATTTTTGGTATAAACTCAATATCGAAATATGTATTTTTGGTATAAACTCAATATCGAAATATGTATTTTTGGTATACACTCACTTTCGAAATATGTATTTTTGGTATAAACTCAATATCGAAATATGTATTTTTGGTATACACTCAATTTCGAAATCCGTATTTTTGGTATAAACTCAATATCGAAATATGTATTTTTGGTATACACTCAATTTCGAAAATTTGACACAATCGCTATACTTCATCATACTAAGGAGGAGTAGGACTCAGTAAAAATATAATATTTTTATTTCTTTTTATTTTACCAATTTGAAATATTATTTATTATATATCTTAAAAAAAAAAAAAAATATATAATATCTTATTGAGATATAAATTATCATTAAATAAATAATTCAACAATATGTAATTCAAGTATTTCACTTTCCAAACACTTTTTTTACGTGTTAATAGTTAATTTTGGTTAGTGTGGTCTTACCACAAACATTTTCCACTGCTAATGTGAACTACGTGCAAGTATATAGTGAACGTGTTAATGCATATTTAAGTTGTAAGTCCAGAGTTAGCTTGTAAGGCTTGGGAGAGAATGGAAAAAGAGAGAATAGAACCTCCCCTCCCCTCGCCCCGCCAATTCTCAACAACACATCTCTTTAGTTTCTCTTTCTCTTTTACTTAGTGACTCTATTACCCCCCCCCTCTTCTTCTTCTATTTCTTCTTCTCTTACACTAAACTATAAAATATACACAATGCATGACTATAAGATAAGTATATAAATTACAAAATGTATCAGTATGGAAGTTTTGGCTGAAGAGTTACTGAACGTATGTACAGATATTTCGCGTGTCAGTGACGTGAATTGTATTTACCACTTGCACACAGACTTCGGTGTCACGTTTCCTGGACGACAAGCCAACAGGCACGTCACCTCGATGTTATTTATACCTTATTCTCAATGGTATATATATATATATATATTTGTTCCATTTTTATGCACATATTTCAGTCATTTCCACTTGTTTATTTTTATTTTATTCCACATTCTAGGTTTACAGAGAATTCAATACATATTTATGAATTTTAAGTCATTTAATAATTTACATTGCATTGCAAACTAACTGCATTATCTTTCTTTAATGAAAAATTTTCTTTGTATTATTCAAATGAAACTTCCGAGAGAAACCACCGTAACCAAGCAATTTTTCTCCGGAAGTTATTTTGATACAGAGTAATAGAGCCAATGTTTTAAGTACCTATATCATAAATTAATTATTCCCCCCCCTCCACTATTTTCATCAGATCTCCGAGAAAAACAACCACCCTAGCCATTACACTGAGGGACGGGTTTAACTGGGTGGTAGCGTGCTAGACTTGTAAACGGAATTCCCAGATTCGGAATCCACCAGTACTGCCCACTAACTAGAGGAGTCTCTACACAGTTCATAACCCGGTAATGGCCAGTGTTTCTGTTGAACATTACTCAAAGGCCGGCAATGTATTTCAGGATCAGGATCTGGTGGCATAATAGTTCTTTTAGGTTGTAGTGATTTCTCAAAATTAAAATTTGGTATGAAATGACTTTGATGATTTTCTCTTACTCCAATTATATTTATACTTTAGTGGACTTGTCTGGAGCGCTTTTTGTCACAACCACCAAAGCTTGTACAGTTAAATTTAAACCAAACTGACACAATCTCAGAAATTTTCTAAAAACAAAGTGTTTTCTGGGAAACTGTTTCAAATAAAAGCGATATATTTTCATCCTTGCAGTAAGAGCATTTCAACTTTAAAGAAAATCTTTTTGCCACTTTCGTGAAAATTAAAAAAAAAAACAAAAACTTAAAAACCAATTTTATAAAGTCACACTTCCGGTTAATTCGATTTCGCTTCAAAATTTTGGAATCCTATTAATGCTTCTGGTGTATATTAATTTATATATGTGCTAAAACTTGTAGATTATACCCCAGAATCTCCATAAATACTTTCTCCGTAAAAATGTTTCAGATAAAAGTAATATGCGAAGTTAAAAGAAATTCGTTGGAGCTTCTTTTTTTTCGAGAAAATCGAGAAAAACTGATGGGAAAAAATATTCAATAAAGTCCGATTGGTGGATCATCATCATCATAATCACTCCTCTTCTACCGCCTAAGCAGTGTAAAGAGGAAGTATACGTAGCCTCTTCCAGCTTTGCCGGTCATGGACTAGCTTATATCTTTTTTCTCCAATCTAATCCTTTTTTTTTGGAAGGTATTCCTCACCTCGTCCTCACACTTTTATCTAGGCCGACTTCTTCCTCACTTGCCATCCACATTAGTTTTATATATGTCAAGGGCAATCCGGTTGGGCTCCATACGAAGAAGATGCCCTAGCCAGCGTAGCCTATTCTGTTCGACAGTCTCGATTGCTGGCCTTATATCGAGGTTTGACCTAATGCTAGTGTTACGTTCTCGATCTCTTTTGGTTTTGCCTTCAACTCGGCAAACTGAGGAATCTCATTTCCGACGCCTGAATCATTGATTTGTGCTTTTTAGTCAGGGTCTATGATTACGAGGAATATGTTAGGATTGGGAGGAAAGTTGACTTGTACACTGCTATTTTTGTTTTCTTCTCCACCTCTCGCCTATTCAAGAAACCTCTTTTTATCGCATTAAACAACCAGCCCGCTGCTTTTATTCTCTCGGTTATCTCCATATCAATGTAAACATGTTCATTTAGGTGCGCTCCCAGGTATCTAAAGCTGTATACTTGCTCTATTCTTTCATTATTGTTCTCATTATCTTGTGAGGTTTCTTTCCTACTCTCATGGCTTTCGTTTTCGCCGGGTTGATTCTCACGTTAATCTTCTTCAATTCCTTTTGTAGCTTCTTAATATTAAATTGAAGATCTCCTGTCATTTTTTGCGAATATAACCAAATCATCGGCTAGTATAGATAGGCTCGTCAATCTAAGCTTACATATTCGGCATTTTTTCATACTTTGTGTATGGCTGTGTCTAACACTAAAATAAAAATAAAGGGCTGAGACTACAGCCTTGACGAGTTCCTGCAGTAGTCACGAATGCTTCTGAGGTATTGTTGGCCAATCTTACCACATTTCTAGTTTTCTCATAGAGACTTTCGACAGCCAATATATGTCCTCTATCTATTTCTTTTGCTCTCATTGCATCTAAGATATCTCCTTTTCTCACTCTGCCGAAAGCTTTTATAAGATCCACGTAGCAGAGTGGCAACACTTCCCTTTTTCTATTAACTTTTCGAATACTTGTCTCATCGTAAATATGAGATCTTGAGTACTCCTATTGCTACGAAAACTTCCTTCGACAGTTCTTCTAATTTTTTACTGTCTCTTACTCCTAGTAAGAGGTAGTACTGTAATCGTGTCAAATTTTCAATATCGAGTTTTCACCGGGAATATCTGTTTTGAGGTCCCCTGAGTCCAAAAAAGTGGTTTTTAGCAAATGGTCTCTCGGTGTGTGTGTCTGTGTGCGTCTGTTGTGTGTGTGGGTGTGTGTGTGTGTGTGTGTGTGTGTGTGAACAGCATAGCTCAAAAACGAAAGTTGAAACTTGATATTCCGTTTAGGTATCACCATGGCATCTGACAGTGGATTATCTGTCAAAATTCCTCAACCAGAAGTACCACTTTACTTGTGGTTTTTTTTTACTTTTTTACATTTCTCTCAAAAATGGCTCCGACGATTTTCTTTAAACTTGGTACATCAACTACACATACAAAGAGCTACAACTTTTATTTGAAACATTTCTCTGGGAAAATTCATTTAAGGAGAGTTACGGGGAAAAGGTTGGGTTAGGTTTTCATCTAAAGTGCTATTTCAGTTTATGAAACAATTCTATCATCTAAATAATATTAATTAGAATTGAATATGGTGTTGAAATTCCGAGTTTAAAAAATCGGATAAGCGGAAGTGCATTTATAATTACCACTTTACTAAATGATTTTTATTTTCACTTTTTCGCGATTTTCTCAAAAATAACTCGGACAATTTTCTTGAAACTTAGTATACAAACTAAACATACAAAGATCTACAACTTTTATTTTAAAAATATTTCTCTGGGAAAATTGATTTAAGGGCAACTTTTGGAAGAGTGGTGGAGTTAGGTTAGGTAGGTAAAGTGTTATTTTAATTTATTACACACTTCTATCATTTATATAATATTTATTAGAAATAACTAACTGTAATATAAATATGTATATACATGTATATCCGATTTTCTTCAAACTGGGAATTTCGACTACATATTTAATTCTAATTAATATTATTTTGTAATAAATTGAAATACACTTTAGAGGAAAACATAACCACTCCACAATCCCACCACCATAACTGCCCTTAAATGAATTTTCCACGGGAGAAATGTTTCGAAATAAAAATTGTAGCTCTTTTATATGTGTAGTTGATATAACAAGTTTAAAGAAAATCGTTGGAGCCTTTTTCGAAAAAATCACAAAAAAAAAAAAATGAAGTCATTTAGTAAAGTGGCATTTCCGGTTTGATGGATTTTTGCCAGAGAAATCTTCGTGTACGTGACATGGTGGTAGTACGTAAACGGAATGAGCTTGCTGCAATTTTTCGTTTTTTGTGATATTCTTTTCACACACACACAAACAGATCATTTTCTAAAAAAAAAAAACAACTTTTTTGGACTCAGGGGACCTCAAAACTTGTATTTCCGGTGAAAACTTAATTTCGAAAATCTGGCACGATCACAATACTTCCTCTTACTATTATTACTAAGATTAAATATATATAATATATATATATATAAAGAGAGTGAGAGAATGAGAGAGCTATAGTTGTTTTAGGGCAGTAACAACTACTTTCATTTCTTTCAAGAGAATTCGCTTTGTAAATTAGTGGGCAGAATATGTGGGCATGGAAGAACTTTTACTCCCAATGGTGAAGAAAGTGTTGGAAACTTGCCAAAACACAACACACTCTAACCCCTCCTCCACACTACATGCACAGCAGAAGCAGTGTGACAGTTCGGGAGACTTTGCATCCACTCTTCCCTTCTTCGTAAGTGCAGCTTCTAACTCTATCATCATAACCTATTTTTCTCCGTCCCCTCACGCTTACTTGTTCCATGCTTCTCTCTCTCTCACACACACACACACACACACTTCTCCTCCTCATTGCCCTTTTAATACAGATAATGAAGGCTTAATTAAGAAAAACGAGCTTGACCGAGAGAAATAAATCCCCATGGCAAAACTACGGCTGGTAGTGGTGGGTATTCATTAAAAGTTGTATTTATTTATTATACATAATGTATCCATTATAATCTATTTATTATAGTTACATTAATAACATTTTAAATATAGAGTGTATTAGTTTGTTTTCTATTGTATTGTATCTGTAGTTATTTTACTAGTTTCGTTATTATTATCATGCCAGTAACTCTATTGTAATAGGTTTTAGGAGAGAAAATTTGTGAGAAAGGGTTTTAGATAAATAAGCTAGTATGAATGCTGAACACTGTATAATAAAAGAGAGACACAAAACTGCCAGGACTTTACACGTTAATAGAAATTAGATAGCGAGAGATTTAGACTGAGTAGAGAGAAAAGTAGTAGCGCGTTGCTGACGCGTTGTAACTGCTATATAAACTGTTCTAAAACTGTGCCTTCTAGGACTAGCGCAGCTGTATATATACAGAGTCTCCCACTCTAGTCTGGCCTAAGTAGCGAGGGAGATTCTCAATTCTGTGTTTCTCTCTCTCTGCTCTTCTTCTCTTCCTATTATTACACTTTCAACATGGCTACAACTCAGTTTAATATTTAATTTTCGTTAAATACCCAGGTAATCTATAGTTTAATAATAAATATTAAAAATTTTCATTTAATTCTACTGGAATATCTTTATAAACAAGGATTCGAATCAACTCGTTCCACCACCGGATTAGTGTCAGTGAACTGAATCCGCCCAAACGGTTCATCAATAGTCTGAATTATTCGTCCATTGTATATATATATATATATTCGTGCTTTAATAGGTACTTTGGTTGTAAATTACTTATGTACTCGTATTTATTAAATTTTCGAGTCCTGTAAGGAGCAAAGTCGATGTTGACCCAGCATCTTAAGAAAAAGTGGGAAGCTAGTTAGCGCACCTCGGTTGCGAAGTCCGGAACTAAATGGCGAGGAAACTTGCCACGTGCTTACCACACATCCCCCAAAACAAATCGTCGTCTCGGGGGGAAGCCTTGGCCATTCATGCGTCCTAGGTTTTTATTTATTTATCTATTAAGTTACACATAAACCCTGTTGAGAAGAAACTAATTTGAAATATATAAAATGATATAAGGATGCATGCACTATCAGCTAATTAGGAATGTTTTAGATTTAGAATTTAAAAGTAGATTTGAGATAGATAACCAATTCAGTTTTGACACTGGATTATGTTACAACTGTTCAGTTATGCTGAATTAAGTTATGCAATTCAGTTTTGACACTAGATTATGTTACAATTGTTTAGTTATGCTGAACCACTGAACTTAAATAAATCATTCCAAATGTGTAAAAAGAAAACAGTAATACTTTATTTTGATTAGACTGTACGAGCTAAACAACTAAACATGTGGAAAGATCGCAGATCTCAACCTTGAATATCCATAGAAGGCTAAATGCCAACCTTATTTCATGAAGAGACGAAGTCGTCCATTCGTGAGGGAAAAACGTACGGATGTGTCGATTGCGGGTGGTTTATAGGAATGGTGATGACAACTAACTAAACTGAACAAACAACTTATTTAATTATACTTTCAATTTAGTCAGTTCGGGATTAAATAAAAATACTGTAACGCAGCCGGTAGTGCCATCTAAGAGAGAAAGCAGGTACCTCAGGTTCTCCTAGTGGTCGCTGGGAAGCGCTGTCGGCGCTCTAGCTCTCTCTGGAAGAATCGAGAAAGTTCTAGAATATTTTCCACCGGTATAAATAGTGGGACAACAGAGAGTCTAAGAAAGTTTTTCCAGTTACAAAAGAAGTGTACGTTTGTGGAAAGTGTATAAAAAGTGAACAAAGTGAACTTTTGTGGTTTAAACTGTGAAGTAATTATTATTAAGTGTTGTTTTTTTTGTAATTTATTGTGTAAAACAATAAATTGGTGTTTTCTTTACTGAAGTTTAGAGTATTTTTATATATAAGAACCCACTTAAAACTAGTTGCAGTAGAGGGAAAATCGTTACAATATACTTTAAAAAAACTTCGTGATATCATATACATATATTTACTTTTAAGCCCGAGAAATGGTTATCATTTTTTTTCCTTGGACATACTGTTTCGTGACGTCAAAGAGTTTGAGGGGTGTTACCTCCTATTGACAGGATCTTTAATATAATGTATAACACGGATGGGGTAAACCAGTTTTAGACCACTTAAAATATCATTTATAGTAAACCGTGTGCATGTCTAGACTATGTAGCTTTTAAATTACTAAACTTTTTGCAGAAAAAATATATTATTGAATACTGGAATGAAGTGTTTCTCTATGGGCTAGAACGTCATAAATGTAATTATAATTTAACAGTTATTATTTATATTAATACATTAAAATATTAATTCATCAAAAGTGCCCACGAGAATAATAAGTTTTTTTTAGCGTAAATATTTTCATTAAAAGATATCACTGACAAATTTGTACTATCTTTTTAGAGAATTTTCTACTTTTATTAAAGTACTTACATTAGCACTTCAACTGTAGAGCTGGCCATTGGCTGTGGGAGATGTAAAAGATGCCTACTTATTGGGCCGTATTCATTTCTTTTTAGCTTAAAGATCTTTTCATTTTGGTAGTAGTGGAATAGACTTCTAAGTATGATAATGACAACGAAGGAACGACTGGCGGGTGGTGGTAATTTGATGTAACGATTCTACTGACTCGTTCATTTCCATTTCACCTCTTTTAAATGGTGGCAAACATAGGGCAAGAGGTTTTTACCAGTATTGGCTTCTACCTCTAGTAACAATTCTAAAGTTTTTTTTGTTATTTTTTTTCTCTTTTTTTGTTTTTCTTCCACACTTTCATTTTACCAACAGAATGGATTTTAAAAATCAGGTCACTTTTAACATGTAAAACATAGTAATTACGTTTTATAATATAGGCAGTAAGTAAAGTCTACTGACTCTATTTCCAGATTTTTAAATATTCTTATTTAAAGTAATTTACAATGTATTCTTAAGGAAACATTTTATTTTTTTTATTTTTTGAAAGCATTAATGTTTTTCGCAATATTTTAATATTCTAGAAATGTTATCTATTTATTTTTATTGCCTTAAATATTGCGATCCGTGTCAACTTTTTGGTAATTGAGTTTTCACCGGCTTGGACTTTATGTAGACCGAAGACTTACCTGGAATCCTCATACACTACTTAGATGAATAAGAACTAAACAGACGCTTTCGACTACTTAAAAGACTGCTGGACAACAGATCTAAACTCTCCCTAGACAACAAAAGCTTAATTTATATATCTATTTTAAGCCTATCTGAGATCGTATGGGATAGAACTATGGGTTTCAACCAAACGTACAAATCTCCAGAGACTCTAATCCTCACAATCCAGAATTCTCCGTAACATTGTAAACGCTCCTTTTTACGCCTCCTCCGTATATTGCTCAAATCGCCCAAACCTGTTACAGGAAATTCCATATTAACCTACAGTCTTACACAAATCCTTTTGTTCAACACCTGTCTTCCCGAACTTCTTCTTCTTCTTGCTCGGCTCTACAGCCCATCAATGGGCCCTGGCCTCCTCGATCCGCTCTCGCCAGTCCTCTCTGTTTAATGCGGCAGCTCTCCAGTTCCGGGCACCTAGCATGACCCTGGAGTCCTCGGTAACCCCATCAACCCATCGCAACTTGGGGCGCCCTACCCTTCTTGTGCGCTGCACATTTTCTTCCATAATCCTTGTAGGAACCTCGTTACAAGCCATTCGTATTACATGGCCTGCCCATCGCAACCTACCCAACTTACTTATTTTAACGACGTCCGGGGTCTGGAATAGATACGTTAGCTCCGCATTAGAGCGCCTTCTCCAGGTTTCCCCGCCTCTAACAGGTCCATATATTCGCCGGAGGATCTTCCTTTCGAACGTTACTAATAGCTTTTCTTCGGCTTTCGTTATGACCCAGGCGTCTGAACCATAACTTTCGTATTCCAGGACACAAGTTTGCTCTTTATATGTCGGCCGATCCCGAAAAAACATTTATTTGCCTGGGCCACTCTCTTTCTGACCTCTACGGAGACATCGTTATCTTTTGTAACGATAGTGCCCAAGTAGGTAAAGAAGTTTACTCTTTCTACATTAAGGCCTCCTATATTTACATGACCAATGTGTTCTATCGGAACCCCTGCATGCATTTACTTTGTCTCGGTCTCATTAACTACTAATCCCACCTTCTCGGCAGCTCTGACCAGGTTAAGGAATGCAGTTTCCATTTCACTGAAGAACCTTCCTATGATGTCGACATCATCTGCATAGGCCAAAATCTGTGTCGACTTGTGAAATATTGTGCCTGACGGCTGGATACCGGCTTTGCGCACCACATGCTCTAGAATCAGGTTAAAGAGTTGACACGATAGTGCATCTTCCCGAACACTTTCTAATAACTTTCCTAGACGTCTTAAAAGACAATGGCCTCATGATCTCCTTTCAAGTGAAGAGAGTGAATAGTAATTTTGTGTGATTTTGAAGTGTTACCATTGAGTAGCTTCTCAATGTACATTCATTATGTATGTACGTTTTTGTAATAATTATTACTTATAGCGCGGGTGCGCTGATTGTAGCATAAATAAAGATTAAAAAACAAAATAAGAGTTGAATATTCGCTGAGATATTCAATTTTGAATGTAGAGAAATTTTCTGCCTTCAATGTCCCCTTGATTTTTTCCGATTCATAAAAAAAGACATTGTACTAATGACGTTAATAAACTAAAGAGGAATTTCTTTTGATTGTAACAGTTGCTAAAATGTTTGCTAGTCTTTTATTATCAAGATTGAGATTTGATTATCTATATTAGGAGGATAAGCACACCAAACTGAAGGAATTTGAAGCAGGCTTGCCAAACACATACTCAACTGTGGACAATATATTTAACTTAAAAAGTTTTGTTAACCTTAAAACAACATCACACCCAATAATACTTTGAGCATTAACTATTGAAAATTATTTCAAAAACTGGTTACATATTTGAAAGAAAATACAATATAAACATATAATAAAAAACAAAATATATTTAAAAAATGAGCACAATTATTTGAGTCATGACGCTAATAATTTATGAATAGCAACTCATGCATAACAAATAGCAACTCTGTGATCATTTACAAATTGGATCTTTTAAATTCTGTACATCTCAATTTGGTTTTATGTCTTTACTTCTTTGACAAAAAACGCACCTAACTTTGTTTTTTATAATAATATACAATTTTTCTATGGCTACTTTCCCTGATATTTCCTCTATGGTCATTCGCAGAGGCCGCACGAAGCGTTTCTGTTTGTAATCTACCTTTAGCCTGTAACCGAAATCAAGCAAAAATGTGCGGCGCTTTTACTTTGTTTGCAGCTGTGTAAGAGTGTAAAGTACTTTAGCTTTGACGCCATATTGATATAAGAATATGCCGAAGAAAAATCGAAGAGGCCATCGTATTGTTTACCGCCCTGTCGTGTATGCATGACACCATTTGATCAAATATATAACTTCCTCCCTTATGTGAATTATAATCCACAATAATGTGAGGTTTTCCAGTTTTAGGATTTATTCATAATCCTGTGTAGATAGAAGTAGTACTTTTTAATTCCATTTAGATGAATATGAAACTAATGTTTTATTTGAGTCGAAAGCAAATAAAGCTTTATGGATTTCAGCTTTATTCTTTCGTAATGTACCAACTATTGTAAGTTTATGTTGTTTCAATCAATAATTATACGGATAAGAATAAATTGTCCGTGGTCACATTTCTGTTTGCGCCATGGATGCACTTCGTCAATTCTTTATCATAAATAAGAGCACAGATTCACCTTTGAGACAATTTAACTTTCTGATACACTAGTACGCTGTCGCGTTCATCACCTAAGAAGTACGGGAGACCTTCATCATTCATATTTTAATATCATACTTGTCTGTTTTTGAGACCGGGTACACCCGAAAGGGGTATCGTCCTTTTTATTCCAACAACTTTCGTCTAAAGTGACTAGTTCAAAAGGAGTATATAATTCTTGGCAATTTTTTTTTATGAAAATATCCATATTTCTATTATAGGAGCCAGCCTAACCAAAGCTTTTCTGTCTGCTCTAATTGTTTTGTCGTCAAATCTCAAAGCAGTAAGATAAAAAATAAAATCGATTCATCGACATGGTAATTTGAAACAGTGTTTGTTCATTATACTGGGAGAACAGCTCTTCAATATTTAGGTTTGAAGATTTATTTATCCCACCAATATACAAAACGGGAATAAAAGCACCAATTTCTACTTCGTTTTTGTTGCTTTATTGGTAACAGCTGGAATTTGATGCCTGCCTGCCTTCTACTAATTTCTTTATTTGTCATTTCCACAATTTCTGAGATAATCTCATCATTTATTAATAAATTCCAAGTTTCTGAGGAAATATTTTTTGCCCCACTTTTCTGAGGTTTGGGAAACTATATTTTTTGCTCGACTTCTCCCTCTGTTTTTTGGAATGTCATAAGACCATTTACATTGTCTTCTACCTCGCAATATCCAGGACATATGTACTGTTTGTGGAAGTACTCGTTTCACTCTTTCTTCTTCTCCTTCTTCTTCGGTTTCTGAGACTTCCTGTTAAATTACAGCATATTATTCTTTTTCCTCATCTTCTTCCGAATGTAAAAGGATTTTTGGATATCCTGTGATGTCCAGTCACACAGTCGTTTCCTTGAAGCAGAAGCCATTGTAATGTTCATGTATGGGGGGGGGTAAATTAAATCGAATATGTTAATTAATAATTA
Organism: Triatoma infestans; assembly: GCA_011037195.1. Classification (NCBI taxonomy): domain Eukaryota; kingdom Metazoa; phylum Arthropoda; class Insecta; order Hemiptera; family Reduviidae; genus Triatoma; species Triatoma infestans. The sequence continues at coordinate 38,018 of JAAEAF010009270.1, forward strand.
ACTATTATAATTATAATGTGTAAATTGGATGTTGAGATTCGGTCATACAAAAGAACTCTTTTTAAATTTCTACCGACGTTTCGGCAAATTTATTGCCTTCTTCACGGTATGTACAAAGGTTTTAATAGAAATCAATAAAATATAGAAACAACATAAAGTATGAACTTAAAATAAATATTTTCAAAATAATTTTTTTTTTAAATAAACTAAATAAAAAGTATGATATATATAGCACATTTAAATTTATTTTAAACTATTGTTGTAGAACAGATCAATATTAAACTAAATCACAACTATTAAAACCTTGACAATATGTGGCATACATAAGAGTAAAGTATGGAAATAACTTAGAAAATGTACTTACAAAAATTTTCAGTTAGAAATACAGTAGTAATTACTCTAGTTTAACCTGTGACATACCATCACCAAGTGTTACGGACATTGGATGGGTCAAGGTTTATAAAGGGCTAGGAGAGCGGATGGGAAAACCGTGTCTTAGTCTGTATGTTGTTTTGGAAATTCCAGGAGATTGTTATAACTGAGGGATAGGTTTTTGGTGTCTGTTCTAAAATTAATAGATAATTTATCTTTTTTAATATGAATCATTTCCAATATATTTCTTTTTTTATTATTATTGTTGATGGAGAGAATTTTAGTGTTTTCCATCTCAAATTCATGTTTGTATTGTATGCAATGTTTCGTTAGTGCTGTAGTCATGTCAGTCGGTTTTTTAGTTTTACAGTCGTATTTATGTTGGTACAGTCTATTTTTTAAATATTGAGATGTTTGTCCTATGTATGTAGCTGGGCATTGTAAACAATTTATTTTATAAATTATATCTGATAATAAAGTTGTGGGTGTGAGGTCTTTTAGTTTAGAAAAGAGTTTTCTTAGAGGATTGGAGTTTTTGTGAGCAATGGAAAGGTTATATTTCGTGAAAATTTTAGCTATTTTTTCTGATAGACCTTCTATGTATGGAATGGAGATATAGGATATTGGAAGTTGCTGTGATGGCGTAGAGGGAGTCAAGTTGATCATATTATCTGTGGATCGTTGATATAATATTTTTTGTACTATATGGAGAGTGTCTGCGCGGTAGACACCCAAGGCGAGATGGCGAGTAGTGGCAAAAACACAAAAAAATGAATAATAATGGTGAACAATGAAAACGAGACTTACCCTTTGGTGACGGTGAGTGATGAATTGAAGAGGGGTTGATGAGACGAATGGCGGACTGAGAAAGGAAGAGGGGTGGTGTGTGTGTGTGTGTGTGTGTGTGTGGCGAAAGAAAGGATATCAGGGGAAAGGAAGGGGGTTGGTGTGCTCCGTGGAAGCGGATGACGCTGCTGTTGAACTGCTAGACGAATGTGAGTACACCAAGGCGCGAACGATGTATCCTCTTGAAGGTGATGGCGCGAGAAGTGCTTCTTTTAATTCACCGATGAATAAATGAATGAAACTATCCGGGTGAATAGGCGCGTATAAGGCGAGAAGAAATATAACTCAGGGCGACAAGCACTACGAGAAGGCGGTACAGACGTGAACGCACAGAAGAGAATATAGCAAGTTATCGCAACCAGCAGAAGAAGGCAAGTGAGTAAATTTTAGAGAAATAAGAAGGGTGTGGGAAACTGAAATAACGCACGAAGACGAAAAGAAGAAAAGAGCCGACAATCCCACCACCAAGATAGAAAGAGAGAGAAAAATGCGGGGAAGCGTGAGAACGCGGCGGAAGATGAAAGAAAAACAGGAAATAGAAGTTTGGAAAGTAACAGGGGATTAAAGTGCAAAGCAATAAACAGGGTAATAAAAAAAAAAGAAATATAAAGAAACAGAATGAAATTTAAGCCTCAAAGGCGCCGCGACCGAACAGAGAGGATACCCATTATTTTTAAATATCTTAAATAATTTTAGCTTGTTCTCATCATGGAAACGGGGATGGCTAAGATGAAGTACAAGTTTGGTAAAGGATTTAACAAAGTTGATTTTCTGGTTATATGGATGATGGAAAGGAAATGGAGGAATCTGTCAGAACGTATGGATTTCATTAACCAATTGGTAACAAGAGAACCATTTTCTTCACTGATAATCGTCATGTCTAAAAAATTAATTTTATTATCTATTTCCACTTTGTGTATAAATTGTAAACGGGGATAGTATGTATTAAAGGTATTCAGGATTGTATGGATATGTTTTTTAGGGGCAGCGGTTAAACAGTCATCAAGATATTTGATTATAATTATTTAATCAAATAATTGTAATTGGAATCTTTTCAAAAGGGATTTCGTGAGGTGAGGTCTGTGTTCACCTGAATCTATGAGGGATAATAAATAAGCAAACGAATAATCATAAAAAAAAAAAATAATATACAACTAAAAATAAATACAGCCTACATAATCAAAATCTCATTCTTTAAATAATAATAATAATAATACGCAACAATTATGATACTTTGACAAACTTACAATTTTAAAAGTGTTTGACTTGAAGGTTGAGCCTTGAATCTCATATAGCAGTTTAAACACATATATATCCATCGACAGTGAGCACTCTTTCCTGAACCACAAAAATTTGCTCTTCACCAATTTGAGGCTCTGCATATATATAATCCCGCCCTCTATTGAAGAAGGAAGGGGAATTCCCTTTTATTCTACCTTCCTAACAGTTCATTATTGTTTTCATCTAACATTCGAAAAAATCCAGGCTAGAGACTGCTCTAAATAATAAATCAATATTAAATATATTTCTAATAATATATTTTACAAAATCATAATTTATATTTTTTCATCATTTCTCCCCAAGATCTACACATTATCAGAGTTATTTTCCGTGGTAGCCTGCTTCATTTTGTGGTCATCGACCGGTTTCAGGCGTTCGCCCATCTTCAGGATGCGTTTTTCAGACAAAATTATTTACTATTTTGTCTACCATTCCATGTTATTAGCATAATATTTCAAAAAGATTCTCGACTGATCAAATAATAACTAAAGGAGATCACGAAGAGCGGTCAATAAAATTTACACTTTTCTTAAATCTTTTCCAACGTTTCGACAAATTTATTGTCTTCATGAGGGATAAAATTTAAAAAAATGTTAATCGGTTGTTGTGGTGGTTGGTTCCGCAGAGCTGGAAAGCATCAGAGACATTTTCCCTGCTGGTGGTAGCATGCTTCATTTTGTGGTCATCGACCGGTTTCAAGTGTTCGCCTAGTGTGACAACACAGACTTGCACAGAGCAAATTCAGTTTTACACACTGACTGGTGTTTTTAACTGTAATTAAAACTAAACTCTTAAACTAGGTCAAGGGGTATGTTCAGCTGGGTGGGAAAACACGTGTTTGGGCTGTTAAAGGGGTATAAAAATATAACACGTGGGGGTATAATTTTTAAACTCTAATGTTGCAGGGAGATTTACTTTACAATTAACTAGTCAAAATAAAAAAAATATAAAATATATAAAAATAAATTAAAAATTAAATTTAATAACGATTTAAACTAATATAATTTAAAATTAAGCGATTTTTATAATTAAGTTTTTTATAATTATGCATTCCAGTCAATATTTCACTTTTTACACAACATTCATATACGGCATCCACGCACGCATGTATACTTAAATATGATATAAACACCAGTCAGTGTTGTAAAACTGAATTTGCTCTGTGTAAGTCTGTGTTGTCACACTGTCTGAAAAACGCATCCTGAAGATGGGCGAACGCCCGAAACCGGTCGATGACCACAAAATGAAGCAGGCTACCACGGAAAATGTCTCTGATGCTTTCCAGCTCTGCGGAACAACCACCACAACAA